>JZLH01S0376372.1:43121-54096 GCA_001188425.1 Eucidaris tribuloides
TCTATTTGCTTCAGTTTACTGCAGACTTTACATGTGGAAACCAATAGAAAGTGCTCTTTGACAAACGATACCCCCAAAAGCCCCTTTTCAGAGTGATACATATTTTGGTCCACTATAAGATCTGATAGGAAGAAGCTAGAGGGCTGAATTTCCCCTATTTTTTGCAGAATAAGCGTATTATAATTGTATTTTCCTTACAAATAAATAAACAGGAGAATTATGCAAAAATACCCTTATCCCTTAATTTTGAAAAGTGTGTAAAAAATCAGGACATTTCACACAAAAAATATACATTTTGAGAAAACAAATCAACCTACACTACAGGCCTAATAATCAAATCAGTTATGCCCCTTTAATTTCCCCATATGTGATTAGATTTCTGATATGGCCTCCATACTTTTTTTCAAAATGATTCTTTTCAATTTAAGGATGTTTTCTCTTCTGAAACCTAGTGCAGAGTTATTTTTCTCACCTGTAGTTATGAATACATTTTCAAAATCAAAAATGCAAATTGCATACATTAGTTGTTGATATGTTTGGCAAGCCTCCAGCAAGCTGTCAGGTTGTTAAGAGCAATTAACCTTTGTCAGAATAGCATGCAAAGAATTTGCATTAATATTAAACAGTTTATGGGCAAAGCTGCATATGCCCTAGTCTGGCTTCCAGACATTTAGATTAACCTAGTCTCGCATTTGTTGAGCTATGACCTTTGACCTTTTACCTACACACTCCAAAATCGAACTTGGACTGTATTTTGATATCATGTACCTTCATACCAAATATCCTTAAAATCCGTCAAATATTAGTAAAGTTATCGAACGGAAGCCAGTTTTCGCATTTAATGAGCTATGACCTTTGACCTTTGAGCTATAACCTCCGAAACCGAACTTGGGCTGTATTTTGATATCTTGTACCTCTATACCGAATCTCATGAAAATCCATCAAACATTACTAAAGTTATGGAACGGAAATCAGTGTTTCGGACGGACGGACGGACGGACGGACGGACGACGGCGTTTCTATTCCCCTCCAAACTTCGTCGGGCGAGGGGATAAGAAGGGTTACACACTTTACTCTTGTACAGTGTACCTAAGAATTATCAATTGTGTGTCCCTGTTTCTAATATATATTTGTTGGTGGTTGTGTTTTTTGTGGGTGAGATAAAAAATTCTAACAATATGGCCAACAAGAAAAAGAAAAATACATTGTGTCTAACGGATATGTTCAAATATGTAGGCCTACTGGCTCTGGCGCGCATCTGGAGCGGAAATTTTAGGGCGGCAACTGGGGGCTTGACGGAAACATGCGAGGGAGCGAAGCGACCGAGGTGGGCGGGTGTGCGAGGGGGATGCACCCTCCGACGGTAAGAACTTTTTGAAAATACGCATAGAAAAGACGTGATTCTAAGCATGGTAATTATTTTAAAGGAATATTCTATGAAGGTCATTAGGGGTGGTAGTCAGATTTAAAAAAAAAGATGAACAGGAAGAAAGTGAAAAACTATAAGTGTGTCGTCATACTTACGAGGGAGCAAAGTGACCGAGCGGGGATGGTGTGGGAGGGGGATACCCCCTCCTATGCTAGGAACTTTTTTGAAAATACGCATAGAAAAAACAGTTTTCTAGACATGGTAAATTCATCAAGGCTAGGGATTATAATAGTCAAGCTTGCGAAGGAGTAAATCAACCGAGCGTTCGAGGGGATACCCCCTCCCACGACAGAAAAACTTGTCAAAACACGCAAATAAAATATGTGATTCTAGGCAAGGTAAATACATATTTAAGTGATTATTTTACAAAGATTATTAGGGATTGTCAGGTTTTCAAACAGAATGTACAGGAAGCCGTGAAAAACTGCAATTGGGTGAAGTCATACTTGCGAGGGAGCGAAGCAACCGAGTGGAAGAAGGGTGTTGGAGGGGGATATCCCCTCCCACGGAAGGAACTTTTTGAAAATACGCTTGGAAAAAATGTGTTTCCAGGCATGGTAAATATTTTTCATTGGTATATTTTATCAAGATTAGGAATCGGGTAGTCATACTTGTGAGGGACCGAAGCAACCCAGCGGAGGAGGGTGTGGGTGGGGGATACCCAATCCCACGGCCACGATAGGAACTTTGAAAATACGCATAGATAATAAGTGATTCTAGGCATGATGAATACATTAAAGGTATAATGTTAAGAATATTGTGACGGAGTGTCAGGTTTTCAAAAAGAAGTTCAAGAAGCCGTGATAAACTGTAATTAGGAAGTCATACTTACGAGGGGGCGAAGTGGAGGAGGGTGTGGGAGGGGGATACTTACCCCTCACGGTAGGAAAATATTTTAAATACACAAAGAAAAGACGTGATTCTAGCCAGGGTAAATACATGGTACATATTTTTTTAAGGTATCTTTTAAGAATATTATCAGGTTTTCAAAGAGATGTACAGGAAGCCGTGAAAACTGTAATTGGAAAGTCACACTTGCGAGGGAGCGAGGCGACCGAGCGGGGGAAGGTGTGGGAGGGGGATACCCCCTCAAGCGGTAGCAACTTTTTGAAAATGCGGATAGAAAAGACGAATTTCTTGGCATGGAAACTACTGTTTTAAAGGCATATTCTATGAGGATTATTAGGGATTACAATCAGGATTTCAAGAAGATTTACAGGAAGTAGGGCTATGTAAGAAAAAAAAATAAATGGGCTGTCGAGGGAAGGTGTGGGAGGATGATTCTACTGTAGGAACTTCTTGAAAGTACGCATAAAAAAGACGTGTTTCTGGTAAATGTTTTGAAATTTTGTGTATGTATTTCTTTGTTGTTTTGATAAAGCCCATTGATAGGACGTTGCGAATGCGATGTATCAGTAAGCGAAACAGCTTGCATTCTAGCGATGTACACCTATGGTCCTCAAATTACATATGACAGATACATCCCTTTAGGGCATGAAACGGTCCATTTCACACTTCAAAATATCAAATCAATTCTTTCTATCAATTTTATTTCATTTTTTTTCTAATTGTTTGCGAGATCGCTTCAGTTTATTTATTAATATTTTCATTATAAAATATTTTTGTCCGATTTTTTATTTTTTTTTATTATTTTTTTTTTTTGGGGGGGGGGGTGGATAATCAGATTATATTCGGACGGGGGTGCGCGGCTGAGAACTCCGAAACCATACCCACATCTAAAGGACCTTTTACTGTAAATAGGCACCCATGTCTAAGGGTTTTTTTGTGAAAAATGGACACGTCTAAGGATTTTGAGCTTTAAATATAACATATTTTCAGTGGAAGATCTAAGTTTTTGCTGGAGGGGGGGGGGGTGCCCAAAAATGTGTCACCGAAAATTAGAAAATAGCATGTGTTTGTGCGCGAAGAAAAAAATTGAGGGGGTCGGTGGAATAAAGTGCTAACCCCCACTTTTGTTAAATTGAGTTACACACGTTTTCATGATCCTTTTCCACCTTTCTACATGTACCTTGTGTAAAAATATAATATTTGAACTCGACCAATAAGATGGTAAATAAAGATGGACACCCTTTTCTCCCGAAAAAAGGTATCAACTTTTCGGCAGCAATATATAGTGTTAAGCCACGATTTTCAAGATGTTTTCAATATGTTTGTACTTTGTGGGTTAGCACTGTATTCATCCTAAAGTTTAGAGCGACAAGTTTTTTGGCATTTTCTACAACTTCGGTATGAAATAAAGGTAGCTGGTAAAACAAAAAGATTTATCAGATTTGTACGAATTTACTTCAGTCATAATATATAATTAGTCTGCTTAATGCAAAATTTAAAGCAATTTTTCACCTTTTCCCCGCGGGTTAGCATTATTTTCATGCTGAAAAGTAAAAAAAAATATATATTTTTATTGTTTTGTGGAAATTTATGTTAAGAAGCATCCCAAGAACCCATCCAATTCGATAAAGTAGCAGTTGTGCGAATAAAACTTAAATTTGATGAATAACAAAATTTCTTATGGGATTTTGCATGTAGTAATTTCAGAAGAAATATAGTGCTAAGCCACTGCTAACTGATTTTATGTCAGAAATTACATAAAATGTACAACTTTATCATAATCTTCGTTTTCCATATTCACAGAAGGTCATCTTTAACGTTTACTCTTTCATTTGACTAAATTTCATAGCAAGACACCTCACCAAAGACTGTGATTTATGGATTTTTTCAAACTTTAAAAATCGATTATCTCAAAATGACACTTTTGTGGGTTAGCACTATATTCCGCCGACCCCTTCAATTGGTAGAATAAAAAAAAACGGACTTAATTTGCACGAAATTACATAATCTAATAGTAGGAAATCAAGAAGAAAATCAAGAAATGAAGTAACATCACGGTTTTTTAATCTTTTTTTATTGGGGGCGACCGCCCCATGCCCCCCCTCCCTTGGCTACACCACTGACTACTACCATAGTTAATAACTAAATAAATTTGCGTGTTTGTAAACTCTCGCTGGTTCTTACCAAACGAGGCGACGTTGTCGATCCGCGCCAGAGGTCGTAGAGAAAAATGTTTTCATTCTCGTTATGAACGGACGCCAGTTTAGCCCCATCAAATTCGCAGTCCGAGTTCGCATTGACCCAGTTCATCGGCCCTCCGAACATACGATAGCAGTTCCCCTCGTACTTGGTCCAGTAGGTAGGGCAGCATCCTGAATCCCCCGACGCTACGACAGCGGCCAGTACACCGAACAAGAGCAGTTATTCATGTAATAGGAGACGATGAAAGCAGCCGCATTATTTATTTTATTTATTTCATTTAAACGGGATAAAAATCGATCATAATAAAAACTGCTTTACATCGATGTCCTGTTCAAAAAAACTTGGCATATTCTAACTTGGGGGATTATAGGAATGTAAAAGAAACAGTAACACAGAAATATGATAAAATAAAGACAAGAGAAAAACAGATAAATGGGATTGTTGGATCAATGGAAGAAAAAAAATAATAAGGATCCAGGATTGTTGGATCATTGCAAGAAAAAAAATGAAAATTATAATAATAAACAAGTAAAATTATACAACCACAACTGATAAAAAGCTACACAAGGACACAAAGTTTTAATCGACTCACTCACGCAAAACACAACCATGCAGCCACGCAGAGGCACATGCAGTCAAACACACACATACACACATACCCTCCCTACTCAAAAGTATTGCAACATGCACTGTAACGCATGCATTTTGAGTTGAAGGGGTCTTTCTGTAGTGATGTCCTAATGAACTTTATTATTGGAAAATAACAAATTAATTGAAAAGAAGTCGACGAATATAATGTCTCCTTTCTTCTCCAAGGCGGAGAGATTATCAAATGAAGGCGCACCCACGAAAGAGGAACTGGAACATAAAAACGAAAAAATGTTCGCCTCCCTATAGGGGTGGGCTGTTAATTCACACTAGCATCGTAATTCGAGTTCATATTTGCCGTCAAACGGTTTTGATAGTTTGGAAAGACTTCCTATAAACCAAAAATGCCATTAAATTCCTTTGAAGCTGTCTCCAAAAGAAGACACCACGCCGCGAAGAAGAAAGCGCCTGCTATCTTCATAAGATAACACTCTTAAAAATTCCGGGTCAGTCTGACTCGGAGAAAGGATCCGTTGGGGGCACACTCGGAAAATGGTCAGCTTAAACCACATTCCGGGTCAAGTTTGACCAAAATCTAAGACAGGTTGACTCATATTTTGGTCAACCTTGACCCGCAATTTGGCTGAAACTGACCCTTTTCCGAGTGTGCCCCCAACGGATTCCTTTTCCGAGTCAGTCTGACCCGGGATTTTTAAGAGTGGGGAATATAGCTACTAATTCAAGATGATGGTCTTCTCTCCACATTATTGTATCCAATGTACTGAACTGAGTCGCATGACTGTAAAATTTAGGATGTTTGCAATAATAAACAGCCTTTAGAATTCAGACAGAATAAGAAATCAAAACTTGAAGAGGTCTTAACTAAAATGTGTGGCGTATTCTCCTTGTCAATGTATTATGAAGATAGCAGGCGATTTCTTCTTCGTGGCGCGCCGCGGCGTGATGTGGGCTTTCTGAGACAGTTTCAAAGGAACATATTGGCATTTTTTTGTTTGTAGGAAGTCTTTCCAAACTATCAATGCCGTTTGACGGCAAACATGAAATCGAATTACGATGCTAGTTTGAATTAACAACCCACCCCTATAGGAAGGCGAAAAAAATGTTAAATTTCTATGTTTCAGCCCCTCTGTCGTGGGTGCGCCTGCATTTGATAATCTCTCCGCCCTGAAGAAAAAATGAAAAAATATATTTATTGATTTCTTTTCAAATAATTTGTTATTTTCCTATAATAAACTTCATTACGGCATCATTACAGAAAGACCCCTCCAACTCAAAATGCATGCGTTATAGTGTATATGTTGCAATACTTTTGAGTAGGGAGGGTACACATACACACAGATACACACACACACACACACACACACACACACACACACACACACACAACAACACACACACAGCACACATATCGACGACACACACTCGTCCAAAAGCACACTCCACACATAATCACATATATATACGGGGGTTCTACGGGGGAGAGGGGGGGGGCTTTGGGGGCTGGCCCCGAAAAATCGCTCAGCCAAAAATTTTTCGGACCACAATAGTTACAATGAAATATTATAATAATTAAAGTGATTGACAAAGATTAAATATGAATAGAAAAGTACAAGACTTTATATATATGTTTTACATGCCACAGAAACGCGTCTTTATTACATATTTCAAAGTTCTAGCTTGCTCGGCGCTTCGCTCGCTGACTACCATTAAATTTTTTTCAATAGGCTTACTTACTGTTCATCGTTTTGAAATACTGCAACAGATCCAATAATCAATTGGATAATACACGTTTAAAATATGTATTTGACTCAGTAAGGCCGTGGCTTAGAAAATTTTTGCCTATGCATAGTAGTGTGACATTAGAAATTTCTGTCGTTATAGCGGTTGTCGTCTTATCGCAAAACATACCGTCTATGTGCCTAAAGCGTTTTTTTCCTCATCAGTTAAACAGTTATGTAATAGTTGAGTGAGCATGTTTTTGCTGATCATGACTGGAAAATCTTTCTGAAATCTGATCTTTATAATATACCTTAAAAATATGCACATTTATCATGCTTAAAAACACGTTTATTTCTGTTTTGTATATTTTCTGAAATTAACAATCTAATGTGGTAGGGAAAACAACGCTCATACAATTTTTGGAAATGTAAAATTAACTTTTCATTTATGATGTCGATTATGTGATTTGTTGATCATTTCACCAACACACATCGCTAAATCTTCAGAAGACTTCTGATTATTGTGCTTCCAGTTACATGATAAATACTATTACAATATTAGTTTTTTTACCAACTACTTCCTGTATGGCTTATCATCTTCATATTGAAAATCTGCTAATTAGAATAATACATTAATCTTATAACATAAATTCAAGTAGTACAGCGCGTATTTTCATAATTTAACATTATAGCGATTAGGACAGATACATTTATAGTATATAACTATATCTTGATGGTTCTTTATATCCTATTCTTGCCCTACTGTGGGAGGCAAAAGTAGGTGGTTATGCACCATCTAGCACTAATCACAACGTAGTTAATCTTTGGCTTAACAACGTTTTGTTTTATGACAACTAGTATGCTATATGACGTATATTTTTGGAATACATATGAAATATAAAATTTAAAAAGATTGAAATTTAATTGTTACTCTTATCTTACTTTCGTTCCTAAGCACCGGGTCGATTTAGATTATCATACTGAGGAGCTATCACTTCTTCTACAAGAAGCTCTGAATCGGTGGCGATGGAGGGATAATAGCATTTACACTGCTTTTCGCACCTACTCTCGTACGCGGTTGTGGGTTAATTCACACTAGCCATCCGTAAGTTCGCGTCGTTTCTTATTTTGTGAAATGATTTTGATGTTTGGTACAGAGACTTCTCAACATAATTCTATATTATAAATTCGATATTTATCTCACACGTGCAAGCTATGGTCTCGAGACAAATGTGCAGGCTACAGTTTTCATACGGTGTATTTCTGTACATCGTGGGTGTTCGGAAAACGTCGGCTCCATCTTCGAAGAAATTAGGCAATGCATCTGATTTCGGCCTTCGATGGGAATACATGGCTCTATTAGAATAGGGTATACGGCGGGTTCGAGCGTGCAACCAATTGCGCAGGCGCAAACGCAAAACTTATCGTCCCTGTTAACTAGAACAACGTTTCATTGGCGCAATGTTACGCTCTCAGTGTAACCATCTTGTGTTTATCATAGACACATGTAGAAGTATTCAAATAGATTCGATACCCGTGTTGCGTATTTGAGGTCGGGTAGGGTGTTTCGAGCTCATCGGATGCTAAACGCATAGTATAGCATAGTTTTGTTCTTTCATTCTTTCTCTTCTTTTACTGTCTTGCTCGCTTCGTTACTTCAGGATCTATATCAAGGTATGTCATTTTTCTTATTCTTCCTAATGATTGATAGATATAACATGCAATATGTTATCATGCCTAGAAAAAAATCTTTTATATCTGTATTCTGTTCTAATAGTCTTCTTCCTTAAGTATCGGGTTTCTTTTTTTCGCTTCGGTGACTTCTGTCCTTCGAGTCTTCATGTCTTTCTGGGTTGGTTTCGTGCTCACTGTTCGACTTCTTATAGCTTTTCATCGTCGTCAGTATGATTCTATTCCTATCTATCGATATAGATCATTACCATTCTTGTAATACGAGAAAATATGGCTAGAAACATCTTTTCTATGCGTATTTTAAAATAGTCGTCTTTTCATCTCGTCGTGGTCTAGGGGCGTTAGTATCCTCCCTTCTATCCTTATGTCTTCATCAATACCTCCCGTCCCTGTTTTTTTTCATCTCTCTTGTGTTATCGGATTTTATCCTGTCCTTTCTTACTCTTTCTCATCTTCGTCTAATGTCATCTTCCTTACGATAATTACAAATCTCCATACTCTTCTTGTATGATACGTTGTACTATCTAGTCTTTTTTTTTTTCTTTTTCTTTCTTTCTTTTGTTTCTTTTTTCTGTTTTTGTGTCTTTGTCGATATACTTTTATTTCTAGGTAACTATAAACTGACAAAATCCTAATAAGCTTATTAAAATATACCTTTAAAATATGTATTTACCCTAATGTCTAGAATCACGTTTGATTCTGATGCGTACTTTCAAAACAAGTTTTCTCCAGCCTTGATGGGAGAGAGGGTATATCTTCTCGTTTTTCCTCCCCTTCCTTTCCCTTTCTGTCGTTCGTGATTTCCTTTTTCTGTTTCGTCTGGTTGTTTTTCTTTATTTCCTTCTATATGCGCAATATGTATTCCTGCACTTAACTTCTTATAAAATATACATTCTTCTGAAGGAAGTTATTGCTGTTTACTCCTTATAGGCTAAGAAAATCTTTTATGCGTGTTTTCAACAAGTTCCTACCGTGGGAGGGGGTATCCCCCTCCCTCACCCTCCCCCCGTTCGGAGGTTTCGCTCCCTCGCATTTATCACTGCCCAATTACAAATTTCACATACTTCCTGTAATCTTTTGGAAATAATCCCGAATAATCTTCATAAAATATACCTTTAAAACACCATTTACAATGCCCAGAATCACGTCTTTTCTATGCGTATTTTCAAAAAGTTCCTACCGTGGGAGGGGGTATACCCTCTCCCACACCCTCCCCCGCTCGGTCGCGTTGCTCCCTCGCAAGTATGACTTCCCCGATCCCTAATCTTGATAAATATACCATTGCCAAAAGTATATGTTTACACTGCCTGGAAAACATCTTTACTATGCGTATTTTCAACAAGTTCCTGCCGTGTGAGAAGGTATTCCCTCTTCCACAACTCCCCCCCCCCCGTTCGGAGGTTTCGCTCCCTCGCAAGTATGTCCCATTACAATTTTCACATACTTCCTGTAATCTTTTGAAATTAATCCCTAATAATCTTCATAAAATATACCTTTAAAATATTTTTTTACCATGCACAGAATCACGTCTTTACTATGCGTATTTTCAAAAAGTTCCTACCGTGGGAGGACGGGTATACCCCCCCCCTCCCACACCCTTCCCCCGCTCGGTCGCTTCGCTCCCTCGCATGTTTCCGTCAAGCCCCCCGGTAGCCCCCTAAATTTTTTGCTCTAGAACCGCGCCTGATATGTACGCACGCATAAACACACGCACACTTACACACAGATACACACCCACATATAAGCACTACTTAACACACGATACACACAACGTTTTGCAGTCAATAATTAAGGAAACGAGTAAAGACTCGTTAACACCCACGTGATTACCATGCATGGGGGTTCAACAACCCTGAATGATATTGGTAGAGCAAATTAGTGAAAATTTATCTTGATAAAATTGGTGTTGAAATTGCAATCCTCCGTGTTAGAAAAAGCTTACAAAACTGTAGTACATCACAATATAAAATAAGAAGAGTAAACATAAGTAAATATCATAAAAATCACTAAGATTACAAAATAAGATTCACATATCAATAATGTCACATTTTGAAAATGGCCCGTATTCTCGAAGCAGGTTTAACTTAGACACCTCGTTTAAACCTAGGTTTATCTCCAAGATAGGACTGACTTTTCTTATTCACAAAGCAGGTTTAAAGACAGGGTGTCTAACTTGGACGAAAGTTAAACCACCTCAGGCCTCAGGAGTAAGTTTAAACCTGGGTTTATCTTTTCACAGCCCGAATCCAAATTTAACAAAGGATTGTAAAGTTCAAGGCAAGCTCTCAAAATATTTCTGAAGTCTGTCTCGAATAGAAAAATAAATAGATATATAAATTCAACGTTTCCATTATTTGTCATAAGCCCAAATATAAGTAAGCCTAAATAAAATTTAGAAATCATTGTTATACCGTTGAAAAATTATGTGGTGGATTTTTTTTTTGCGAAATTTTAGTTTTCAACAGCAAAATCTACA
>JZLH01S0376372.1:56992-85223 GCA_001188425.1 Eucidaris tribuloides
GTCTTTACAGAACGAGCGCTAATTTGCCCGAGAACGGTTGTCTTCTAGTTAAGTAGGGGACGATAAGTTTTGCGGTTTCGCGCCTGCGCAGATTGGTTGCACGCTCGAACCCGCCGTCCTCTTTGCTTACCGTCGCGAATCGAAAGCTCCCTATTGTCTTAGGAAGATGGGAGGCGCTTTCTTCTTCGCCGGATGTAGCCTCCTTTCTGAGACCGTGTCAGAGTAATATATTGATTTTTTTTGTTTGTTGGAAGTCTTTCCAAACCATCAAAATCATTTCACAGGAAATAAGAAACCGAATTACGATGCTAGTGTGAATTAACACCCAAACCCTACAGGGAGGCGAAAACATGTTAAATTTTATGTTCCAGCCTCTCTGCCGAGGGTGCGCCTGCATTTGATAATCTATCCACCTTGTAGAAGAAAGGAGAAAGAATATTCATTGATTTCTTTTCAAATAATTTGCTATTTTCCAACAATAAACTTCATTAGGATATCATTATAAAAAGACCTTTTCAACTCTAAATGTATACATTATAGTGTATGTTGCAATACTTTTGAGTAGGGAGGGTAAGTAAGCATAGATATTTTCTTAAATGTATGTCCTACGCTAAAGTTTAATTATGAAACGTGCCAGATAAATTGTAAATTAAGTCCTAAATTGTTTATTATAAAAAAGATCAGTATATAAAGTTGAAGTTTCACTGAACAAATTTAAAGTTGAGAATTTTCGATGGTTTGTGGAAGATCAACACATCACAGTAATCGGACATACATAAATGAAAAGTTAATTTTGACATGTTCCAAAGAACTGGTTAATCTTTTTTACAGTACGTAGATAACAGAAATGTGTTACCAACCACAAAACGAAAATAAGTGTTTTAAGTGTGAAAAAAAAAACCTTTTTTAGGCATAGAGTATGTTTTTCGAAACACCGTGCGTAGTCTGTCCCTAGGGGCCTTACTGGTTGGTAAAAGACACTTAAAGTACACCACTTTTTGCCATTGTTCCCCTCAAGAGCAATACATGGCAGTGCACCGGTGTTGCAAGTTTTGTTATCAGTGGAAAGAGAAAAAAGGTTGCCCTCTATACATGTAGATGGATTACGTTTGTGTATACGGACTGTAGACTCACTTTATGACAACACAATTTATCAATGGCTCTCAGTGATTCTACTCACCATTTGCAGGAGTAAACACCAACATACAGAGCGCCACAAAGGCAACGTTTTTTGTCTGAAATGCCATTGACTACTTCTTCATCAACTCGATGACGCCCAATCTTCTCTAAACTTCTACCCGTACGAGGAAGAAAGTGTATGAGTCTAACAAACGCTGCCACTTTATACTATAAACCTGGAGCCTATACTGCAACATGAACCCGCATCTATTACATTCAGTGCTGATTTGTTACCCTGGGATTCGTCAGGAACTATGACGTCAGGATCATTTACATATTATGATCTTCCAATACCCGATCGATCCTGATCGAGAGCATGCAAATCGACTAACATTTGTGACAATTTCTTGAATTGTTTTCTAAACTTTCTCACAAATTTTAAATTTTAGAAAACAACAAGTGGCATTGATTAATAATGGCTTTATATTTCTGGCTATTTTACTTTTATAATGTTATACTTCATGGATATGTGGTTTCTATGACAATAAATTATCAATACAAACACTTAATCATCTTGTTTTCTCTATAATCACTGTCTGATTTGAGGTTATCCTATATTCATTTAACACTAATAGTAAGCTGAAGGACATTTATGCCGGGTGGGCGTTGGACTCAAACTCGAGACCTCTACATTATCAGGCACATGCCTTACCAATCTCGCCACAGCACCTGTGCTTTATTTAAGTCATTTATCTTTTTTCTTTTACTGAATATTATAGTTACATTTCTTGGTATTTACAGATGGTCGGTTGGCTTGAAACCATTCACATACACCCTTTAAATTTCCATGCTGTATTGTATAGAGAGCTAATATCGCTATTAGAGCAAAACACTAAAGTAAGTGCACCCGTATTTTTTTTTCATAGCGGCTCATAACAAGCAATTTGTTTAGTTGCTATATCTCTACTATTTCTTCTATTTCTTCCTCCTCCGCTTTGTACATTCTCTTCTTTTTCCTAACTTTCTATTTCTCCTTCTTGTCATTGATTTCCCCTCCCTCCTTTTCTTTCCCACGTCTTTCCTTACTTTTCTTCCCTTTTTTTATTCCTTTTTTGCTCGGTTTTACTTACATGGTTAAATGTGAAACGTAAATGATGAGACAATAACTATGTACCGGATTATGTATAGAACTGTTAAAATTTTACGTAACATTTTTACGTCATGTCTGGGAGTTGATCTATGTATTTTATTAAATATAACTCTACGTGAGTACTTTTTATGAATAATTTTACGTGTAATATAAATAATGCATTGTATCATGTGCAATTCGGCAATGCCGTGACACGTGATTTTTAATAAAACCATGAATAATAATTTTACAACAGTTCCGCCCATCATTACATTATTTCTACCCACGTGCAATGGAACCTTCTATGATAGGCCGGTATAGTAACCCAGATCCTGGCAAATTTCTTCCCTGGGGGTGTTTCATAAAGCTATCGTAAGTTACGAACAACTTCACGAACGACTGGTGATGCTTTCTTGGGTGCTAATCAGTTTCTCATGCATTTACTTGTAGCACAAGAAGGTATCATCAGTCGTGCGTAAAGTCGTTCGTAACTTACGAACAGCTTTATAAAACACCCCCTGGACTTGTACCAGCAACTAATCCCCAATTTTTATCATATTACAGTGTATTTTATTCATTTCAACTATTTATACAGAGTAACTTGATCAGAAAAAAGTATAAACAATGAACGTACACAATTTATGCATTAATCTAGCACTGAAAAAAAGAAAATGAGATTAAAAAAAAGAAAGCAATATCTAATATCGTTTTATTTATCTAAAATGTTTACACAGAGAAATCTGATCAGCAAACAAAATATACATATACACGCAATGAACTAACCTGCATTTATGAGAGAAGATGATGGGTAAAATAGAAAGCAAGTAATCTCAAATGGCTTTTTTTATTTGGTATTTATTTATTTCAAATATGTATAGACCTATATATATATTTATATATACAAAGTAACGTGATCAGCAAATAGAATATGAATATACACACAAACGCAATACATTGAACTTTCCTTAACAAAACAGAACAACGCGTTAACAAATTTGTAGGCTTCAAGTTTCATCAGTGGCTTATTAGGGCTTATCAGGGCGTCCCTAATTGTTATGACACCTTTACAAGCAAAATTAATCGCACAAAACTAACAGAATCTTAAAGACACAGTTTAACGATGACCACAGTTTGAAACATCTGAGGCACATAATCCTCCATGCTCTAAGTGTCTTTGATGAGGTCTGAAAATGAAGCCCCGAAAAATTGTACTTCAAAGTGATCAGTTAGTGTTTTAAAAGAGTAAAAATCTAGAAGATCATGTGTGACCTTCTCCTGACCTTGTCTCCTGGCCTTGACCTATTGTCTATAGTCTATTAAACTTCCAGGAGTAAAATGTTATAATTGTAGGACAGAAGTCTCGGAAACTTATACAAGTAGACATTTCATTTTCTTTTGAATGTTTTGTTTCCAAAGTTTTAAAAAAACACTGAAGTAAGTGAAGAAAGACACTAAAATCCCCGTTTTTTCCATTACTTTGAAACAACAGGGCGCCCCCCCCCCTCCCGTGACACCGCCCCTAGGTTGGTGCACAAATTATAACCTTTTTTCTGATTTCTCATTATTTTGTGATAAAATTAAATTTCTTTCGCTCGTTGCTCACACAGCATGCTGTTTTGAACGATTTTTGGCCACTTTCTCAATTGTCATCTTATAGAAAAAATGAAAATCTGTTTCAAAATTTGTACAAACAAAATCAAAAGGGAATTCTCCACACTCTCGTCACAAATAGTGGCAGAGTTGTCCATTTTAAGAATCCTCCATCAGGATTGAATGAACTTTGAACATTCATAATCTTGAATGGTTCAGCCAGATCTGCCAGAACTTTCAATATTTTTTTTTCTCTCATTCTCTGAATCCAGACAGATATTATTCCCCTTTCGATTTAAAAGTGCAAAATCATCATTCATTATTGCGAAGAAAAAAATGCATTGTTTGAATCACATTTCCTTATGTAGAACCTCAATCACATCACACCAGAGCCCTTCATTACACGATTTGCGTGCACCCTCTTCGGGTGAGCGACTGGATCCACCCCCCCCCGGCTATTAAAGGGTTGACTTACTGAACGCCACTGCCCACCATAGGTTAACTACCCTTTCAGACCACCTTAGTTAGACAGAGTACGAATTTGCAAGCCAGAAAACAGCAAAATGAATGAAATCAGCTCAAATCGTTCACAATTAGTATTAGTATAAATAAACACCTGTCATAGAACCTTTGGGTAGAATACGTAGTTTTGGTGAAAATCTGGACATTTAAACTTCAAAATTCACAGTGACGTTAAAGTGCACGGGTCGTTCCGTTAGTTCCAAAATTGTCCGATCAGTCGTTAGCCGAAGGTCGCGCGGAGTTTAGCCGTTTAACCAATAGTAATGACTTCTCGCTCGGTCGTATGCGAAAGTAGAATAACCGTGATCCGCAATTTGAGCAAAATTTAAACACGCGGAAAGAACAATATTCTCGTAACATATCGTTATTAGTTTTTCTCATAAAACAACAAATTCATAACGTATGGATCTCAAACTTTCATCACACCATTTGTAAGTACTGAACTACCGCTTGGTATTGATAATGAAGGGAAGTAATGGACTTGCAAATCCCGAACTCACTCTTTACAAAAAAAATTATACACTACACAACGTCGATCAGTTCCAGTCATGCAGTCTCACGACAATTAAGACTCACAAACTCTAATGATCAACTCAAGCGTTTCTTCAACACAATACTGTATAATAAGCTTATAATAATGAACAATCAACACACGCACGTTTTGCCCGAAACTTCAGATTTATTACAACCGTATAATTAAAGCATATTTAGATGTATTTGGTGATGATTTACTAGTGGTGTGGAGACGGTACATATTTCGCTTAGGAGAACGGCTAGAATTCTTTTCTGCTGCCCTACACGATTTCGCATCAGGTCATGTTCCGATATACAGTAGTTCCATTGTGTCTGCCTACCCTCGGATCTATGCCCAACCAACTACAACTTGTCATGTTGCTTAATGTTGTTTTCCTGTGTCTTTCGTGTTTTCCCCTCATCTAAATCGTTGGAAGAATTAGTCACTACATTTACTCTTCTGAGTCCATCTTGGATCGCAGAAATTTCACGAACCGTTCCTGCTTTTCCTCCACCTCATCAACTTTATCAGTCATTTGGAAGATCGAGAAGAAGATTTGATTCATTCTCTTGAAATATCGCTCACATTCTTCATACAGTCCATCAGCTCTTGAATCGATTACTTGAAACTTTGTTTTACCGCTGCCTGGTTGTCTAGCAAACGGACCGCAGGTGATTCTCGACCACTTGCGAATCGCTCTTTCTATCTGGTGAGTTGTGCATTTCGACATCTGGACCGCATCCCTGACGTTTCGGATGATTTCAGAGTCAGGGCATCGGAACATGAGTTCATCCAGATCGAGGTCGTCATCACCTTCCTCGTTGTGCTCGTCATAGAATGCCAACTCCTCCTCCAGGTTATCTTCATCCTCATAAGGAATAGAACGGTCGCGAGTCCTGGAGATAAAGGAGGTAGAGGCGGCTTCGTCTTCCTGGGTGACGTCTTCGCCTCCTTGATCTGCACCTTCATCATCTTTGAAATCGATTACCCAGGAGCAACCCCCTTTTGCCATACTGACTTTATTTGCATCGACTACAGCACTCTCTTGGTCTTTTCGTTCATCATTGTCACTAACCTCTTCGTCATCAGTTGAATCACAGTCATGCAAATCGTTGTTATCATCCAAGACAAGTACATCAACCTCATGAGTGGTAGATTGGCCGATGCTAGAAATGTCTTCCTCCTCGAGTGATTCGACTTTCATATCGTCGTCATTTTTAAAACCACCCTTGATTAATGTCGATGCTTCCACGGCAGGGACAAGTACGACGTTACCTTTCTGAGACATTAACAGAGTAGACTCGTCACTGATACTGCTTGTTTTCATTTTAAGATTGTTGTCATTCATTTTATAGTCTTTAGCATGACTAACTGCATCGATGCTACCAACTCCGAGTGTTTCTGTGTCCGATAGGTTACGACTCTGAGTCGATGGTTTCGGGGTGTCATTGATGTCGCTAACATCCTCGACGGCTCCAGGAAGGCTGAAACTGCTGGGGGTACCAAAAGGGTCGCTCTTCACTAATCGAGCGTCGGAAAGTCGTTGAAGAGACGTGGGTCTTCCGAACTCGTCAGTCATCACATCACCGGTGGATTTACATTTGTCTAGACTCGTGACGTAATGAGGCGTGGTCGTACCATGATAGGACTTTGTCAATCCATGCATCCCAGGGTGTGGTTGTTGACTGTTCAATTCGCCGCACCACGGCGAAGAGGAGTCATCCACCTTGGTGTTACATCTCTTGAAGATGTTGAAGATGTTGAAGAACGAGCGGCCATGAGACGCGAGGCGTCTACCAGTACCACCTCCTGATGATGAGTCCGATTCAGGCACCGGTGATAGTGACGTCACACGAGTGCTCCCGCGCATTTTCAGTTGAAGGGCGCGTAAGGCGCTAGGGATTCTTGGTCGAGGGAGGCGCCACGGACAGCAGGTGGTGACTTGGTTGTCATGGTAACCATGAGATGAACGGTTGGCAGCAGGCTGAGATTGCCGGCTTGATGACACCATCTGAAAAGATGAGGTGTTTGAATGATTATACAAAAAATGACAATATAGACGTCACTTAGGTATGATATGGATTTTTTTTTTAAATGCAGAAGTGCGATTACTTTATTATAGACATATTCTACAAAGTATGGTACCTCCCCATCCACGTGACCAAAATTTGGACATATTCTTATCATTATTACAGCGATATTCGTTTGATATGAAATGAAAATGATATACATTGAGGGTATATGAATAACTATACTGCATCCACTAGCTGTATAATTATAAGTGGGTATTAATTTAGATATATCAAGACTAGATCAAACTGAGCGCTTGCCCCGGGTGCTTGCATGAAAATACCAAAAGTTGCCCGTTTATAGGTGCATCATACTACAAAAATATAATTAAATTGTTAATGAGACACATCAGAATACAAACCGCAATATTTGTCTTCCCACACAAATGGTATATTATCGATACTTTGCAGATGACATGCGAGCAATGGTACGTATAGGTAGCAATGTACGAAATATTATCATCATTTAAATAAGTCTAGGCATTATAATGTAAATTATTTTCCATCGATTTCATAATAATACAATAAAATACTTACCAGGTTCATCATTTCGATATCTGATAAAATATAGACAGATAGTACAAATTCTGCTATAGATATCACTGAGGATATACGAGAAAGCTCTGAACTGCACAAACGCAAAATTAGAACTGAGTAACCAAAATGTAAACAAAGAGAAGATTGGAACTATCGCGAAACTTTTTACTGTGACGTATACAGTGTACGCGTCTATTTGGTGTCACGGGCGCCCGTGCGCACCTTAATATGCGCGTACGAGGTGCAGAATTACAGCAGTGTGGATAATTGTGAGCGCGCCCATATTACCTGTCACACCCGTCTTTCTGTCCATTTGTTAACTCGTTGGGACACCGCGGCACCCCTAATGGGCAAATACATGCACAATTTTTGGATCGAAGACTAGCATTTCAACTAGGGCGTCGATACTGTGGCGGGGGGGGGGTGGTGAAATATGCGGACCGGGGGGGCAGTGTCATTAAAGGGTGTACACCATGCGCGTGTGAAAAAAACGAGTAAAAAGGGTTGTTTTTCACGGTCGGGCTATGTACTCGCGTACATTGAAAAGGGTATCAAAATCGCCAAAATCAGGGGGAAAAAAGGGTACACTTTCAACAGAATGTTACTTTAAAAGGGTATCTTTTCAGACTTGAATACTTGTTTAGGGTATTCTGAGATCGACAGATAATAACTTGTTTAGGGTAAATTTTTGAAAGTCGCATACCACGCGCATGGTGTACACCTTGTAATGACACTGCCCCCCCCCGCCCCCCCCCCCCGTTGCGGGCAAACATATTGTTTTGCCCCATCCCCCCATAATATTGGCAACCTGAAAGATTCATCAAACTTAATGCAAGAAAATGTTTAAAAAGTATTGCAAGACACTACAAAAACCATTTAACTAAATCTAAAAATATATTACTTCACATACATAATTTTAAAATTTGCAGCGTGCTTCACGCGGTGAGCGCCACAAATTTTGATTTTTTTTTGTAATTCCCCCCATCTGAAATAATGGTTTGACCCCACTGATTTCAATTACATTTCTACACAAGCAAATGGGAGGATTTTTGCTCTTTTCATTGCCACAAAGAAACTTGAAAAATGATATCCTAAAAGTCTGTGAAGAAATAACTGATTATCCTAGATGCCAATGCAATGGTGTACACTTTCGTTTGCTCTAACTTCCAGTCCAGTATATCGATTAGCCTATATTTTTCTTCACCGTGTCAGCATTTCTTATCCCACAATTAACATATACGTTATCTACCTAAAAGATATCAACCAATCTAATAAAAAGTAAGTAAATAAAAAGTAATATTTCCCTGGATTTTTCTCCAGTCACCCATATTGATATGTAAAAATGATTGCTTAAGACTACTGTGTTAAAGCAATTCGCCGTTTCAAATTATGAAATGTCAGGAAAAAACAGGTACTTTATACTTAACACTGTATTTTTATTCATAAAATAATAACAGATTACCCAGCAGTATTATCCTCGTGAGTAAAGGCGCGAACCCTCTATACTGTTCAACATACACAAAATCTGAAAGATAATTTGAGAAATCGTGAATCCACAAGTGAAACATATGTATTCACTGTATTTGCTGCATTTTTATACAGATAGACATTTCAAATCCTCCATGGAGACCTCAAACGTATAATAACACAAGTAAAAAAAAAATACGTGGACTTATAAAAATATTATTGAGATTGATACGATTTGAATTACTTTTCATAGATTATAGCACGTGTCAGTTGAATGTCCAATGCATCTAGTAATCAATCTGTTGTGATAGGCCTATACACACACCTGCAGGTGTGACAGGAGATGTAGGCCTACTTTTGTAGACAGGGGCGTCGATCCATGTTTCGGATTGGGGGGGAGGGCAAAAGTGAAAAAAATGTCCAAAATTTTACGTAAACCGTAACAATCTTGTTTGGCGTTCCCTATTCCAAACTCGGATATGGTCACTTGTTTTTCTTAATTGGTTGAGCTCCCTCTACGATGGCACCCTAGACTTTGAGTTTCAATGGACGGTATAAGACGAACCGCGTTACCACTGTACTATATTTTAAGCAATTACTTTAATACGACAGCATTGAGACTTGGAACAGTTTTAAGGGTGTACTTATGTATACACCTACCGTAAGCACCCCCACTCGCCAATAAGGATCACTCGCCCCAAGTCACATGATCTTCTAACAAACTTGCCGAGAGAGAAAGTTATACAGGGTGGCCCAGAATGAATGCTACGAGTATGATCGCTAATTTCTTCAACATTAGCGGCAAAATGTCATTAATTTTTATTTCGTTGGTTAGAACATTCTTCTTCCAATAAAATGATACCAAGATCAGTTGATTTTGAGTAAGGCGTTTTAGATTTCAGAGGGCATTATTTCGGAGGCCAATTGCAATTTCCCAATTAGCCAATTCTGCGACAGCGGCGGGTCATCCGAGAACGCCGTGATATTCTGGCATCTAGCTTACATACTGGACAAACCGCAATGACAAAAGAGGGCTGGAATGCCCTCGCTTTCATAAGGAAGACGCATGCGGCTAATGTCTCCATTGTAATGCGCGTTTGTCGGTTTGGCAAGCTGGGACGCCAGAATATTCGGGGTTCCGATGACCCGCGCTGTTGAAAAATTGGCCAAATATGGAAATTGCATTGCCTCCGAAAAATGGCCCTAGAATCAAACGCCACTCAAAATCAATGATCTTGGTATCATTTTATTGGAAAAAGAATGTTTAACCAACGAAATAAAAATTAATGACATTTTGTCGATAATGGTGAAGAAATTAGCGATCGCACTCGTAGCATTCTTTCTGGTCCACCCTGTATAGAGGAGTGGGAGGGAGATTAAAAAAAAAACAATGGTTGTTGAGTCAACAAGGAGAAGGTTGTTGCGGATAATCGCAACTTTTTTCTGTACTTCAACGTAAAAGGGAGTAGTTGTCCGGTCATTTCTACCGTCACTGCGACTACCCCCGTCCCCCCCCCCCAAAAAAAAGAACTTTCCCCATCCGCCATTTTATGATAATTTTCTGTGTCGGCTTCCTGGAGAAAATAATGACACCCCGTGTGAATGAAAGTTGTTGTCAAGTTGTCAACCTCGCTCAATTACTGCGTCACTTGTACGAACTTTTTCGGCAACAAAATGCGGTTTACACAAGAAGTGATATTGTTATGATGCATGGGTCGCATGCAATAAATAAATTCTACCAAGGATTGGACCCATTGACCTATTGGATCGACTCAAGCAATGACCCGGGACCTCCCGGGGACCTCCCGGGGACCTCCCGGGGACCTCCCGGGTTTTCGGCGCCTCCGATCACGTCTGCTCTGCATTCACCGCACGAGCAGCAGACATTCCTTATGACACCTGTGTGTCCCAAAACGAATCGTTCGAGAAAATAATGGTAGCTTCAAGCTGAGCTTTAGTAGACGGACGGTCAAAGTTAATGATTGATGCTATTTACTCTGATTGATTATAAACAAACAAACTTTGATGGACAACCGAAAATCCAGTTTACGTTTCTATTCATAACATGGTTTCATGAACATAAACGGAAAGGGTTGTATTTGATTTGTTTTTAATTTAGTTTCCACTTTAGCATGACGCACATATGTATAATAGTGAGAAACAATACATCATAAATGAAAACAAAGTTCATGTACATTCAGTTATCATGGCAGAAGGAACATGAATTTCATTTACACGAACTCTTATTTAGAATAAATATTAGCATTAGCATGAAAGTGGTGTGTGGTACCTAAATCAAAAGTGAAGTTGTATCATACATACATGTAGTTCTCAACGAAGTATTTGGCACACAGCGAATGGTTTACTGATTATTTGGAACAAATTCAAAATAAAGTGTAATGGTTGTAATATATGATTATACACCGGTATTAATGTTCAGTTTATGCGGTTGTCAATGCGACATGACGACATAAATCTTCGGTAAACGAAATTCAATTGAGCAAGAGAACCATTTTTTCGCAACAGCAGGGACCGAAAACATGACTACATGTATTTGGAAATGGATAGACAGATGCATTGTGTGGTTTATGATATCCAGTTTATGTGGTTATAAACACAAAACTCTGTGAACCAAACCGAATTATTCAAGAGAATAATTTCCGACATTTAAATATTGGCCTTGGAACGAAATTGAAATAGAAAGACTGACATAATGAGTTGTAGGCCTATTGCCATCGAGTATCAACCTATTTGTGGCTCCAACAAAACAAAACATTCGAGATGGAAAGGAAGCGAAATGCACAGCTCTGTAACAGACTATACTCATCGTGTCGCGTTTGCGCGCGTTTGTAAGATTTGGTTACAAAATTCAGTGAAGGAAACGCTTGATCCATAGCCTACGTCACGCTTTACATGACACTGGGATGGTAAATAATCCGATCTATGTACGCGTCGAGCTATTTCACAAACTTAACCGCAAAATGACTCGCCAAATCCGGTGAGGGCAGTGTACCACCTGTTGCAACAACCACAGGTCAACGAAACTTTACGCACCAATCACCCACCACTTGTTTCCAGGACCAGGACCAAGCACAAACCTTACCGTCTGCTGCTCGCGTTTTTCATTGAGCAGCTCGCAGTCCGGAGTCATTCCACATTTTATTGCTGGTACAGGCGGATGATTCGTATTTTGTTGCAAGGGTCTGAGGAACAGCGGATATCAACATAATCTACTTTCAACGAAAGGTTTGATTACCCACAACGAAAAAACTTTTTGTTAGTACATTTCCTCGGTTTCTAGGAATGAAATGTCGCTCAACACAGCAGACGAATTGACTCCGCATCCCGAAGCCGGCGTTTCGAACCCAGTGGTGAGTACGAAAATTTAGTTTCTCTGTGTTGTCTGTTTTTTTTTTCATATTAAAAATAAAGTTCAATCTTTGCTCAAGCGTGTGAGGCCCTTTTTTTTCTCAGTAAAAGTTGGAAGCCGTTTTCCGTTCGACGAGTTGGATGACGATTTAAAAACGAGACGAGATATTTGACTCGCCCTGAATAAAGTGGACCCCCTTTACGTAGCTATAACAAGTTTTGCTCAAGCCAAGGGAGAGATTCCTCATACCGTACATCACTGCACTAAAATTTAGGGTTAACCGTTAGGGTAAGGGTTAGGGTTAGAGGTTGATGTCTCCTGGTTGAGATCAAACTATATAGCTATAACTCCCTGCCGAATGATGGTATGAACTGATATACAGTGTATTCTGATTTTCACATCACTATAGCCGGGCCTTTCACTCCAATGACTGTTTCTACACGACATAAAAGCTACAAGTTACACCAATGAGAAGTCTGTTTATCCACCATTCTTCTCCACCCGTCTTCATTGTTCAAAAACCAGAACGTGTTTTTAAATCATGTGTGTTTACAAAACGTATTCATCTTCCAAAGTTACTGCTTTATGGTTTCGGTTATTGTAAAAAGTGGCAATAAATCTGAGCACGGTTGCAACTTGCAAAAGTATACCTTTGTGACGAATATGCTGCGCGGCCAAGGTCGAGCTGCATGGCGGCATCAGTTCGTGGGGTACAATTTCGTCAACATGCTACAAGTACAAGCATTGGCTCTATTATTTCTATACGAACACTGAGTTAGGAGTACTTGGGTATCTACTTTCTTTCTGTTTTGGTTTTATATAGAGCTCAAATTCCATTGCTGTTTCAAAGCATTTGTGGACCCGCTAAATTTGAGGGAGTCACTAGTCAATCACAAAAGCTGCTGCATTCTCAAGTTCGGTCAATTCTCAATTCATTGTCATTCCCTTCATGCTTCACCTCCATGACCCCATTCCCTTCTTCGTACCGCCCCCAATATTGTCACGTGCATCATGTTTTACCCCTATTTCTCACATGAGCTAATTTCCCTCCAGATTTGTCAGCTGACTATCCCTTCCTAATTCCCTGTTGCGTTGATGTGGTTATGTGTATTGTGATGTATAAACTACATCTGATTTGGTTCTTCATTCCTTCCTTCGTTTCTGATATATACATCTCTTCACGTCGATCAATGTTTCGGATTGGGAGGGCGGGGGCAAAAATGGACAAAAATGTCCAAATTTTCGGCTCGCCTCGGGTGCCAAAGTAGTAATACGGAATTTTGCGCGCGAGGCGCCGCCGAAAAATTACATTTTTGAGTGTCTTCCATAGTATTTTTATGCCATATTATGAGTTTTATAGTAGCTTCCAATACTTTTTAAACATATATTTGCGTTGGCATATTGATATTTTTAAATTGTCAAAATTATCGGGGGGGGGCAAACGATATGTTTGCCCTCCCCAATTATTTTCATTGGGGGCGAATCGCCCCCCCCAGCCCCCCAGGATCGACGCCTTTGATCTCTTCCAATTTATTAGAATATACCACAATGTGATCCACTGTTCGGAAAATAAAACGTAATTTTTCCAGGGCAGTTAGGTTGTGAATGAAGGCCAATTGACGTCAGTTTTCTAAACCTGTTTTGATTTTTTTTTATGGTGGATTCCGAACACAGCCAAGCTTAGCTATAAGAAGTACCTCCCCATTCCACGTCCATTTGAAGCAAACCATATTTTCGATGGTCACAGAAATAATGCTCCACATTTGGTTTATCTTCATAATATGTTGTGATTATAAGCATCACCGTTTGATGTTCTGTTAACGGAAAACACAGCGTTGTCCATGTGGAGGTTCTAATTGTAAGACTCGCTTACTTGCACAACAATGAGGTAGTATAGAACAACATATGCTATATGGAATCACTTGAGTTTTATGTCATTTCGAATTTAAAAAGCTCATCCATTGTGTTTTGTAAACTATACATCCAAATCAGTATAGCTATATCAAATGACATAATCATGATTGAAAACAACACAAGCGACGATAATATTCAATCATTTTTCTCGGCTTTCACAGAACTTCACTGTCAAGGCGAACTCCTGAAAATACTTGTGCTGGTACATGTAGATATGACAATATCGTACATCAATAATTACTCGTGCATGTTTAGTTTTATGTAGACTGGGGACTACTGTCTCGTACAGGGGCAGGCTCAGAAACTTCTGTAAGGGACCTGGGAAAGCGCATGAATGTATTACGGTGTCAAAAATGAACTTATATACGTGTATCATCAAATGTATTTTTATGCATATAGTTACAACTGGTGTTTGCGTTTTATTTCCCGCCAGCTAGAAGGGATACAGCTGCGCGGCCTTTTTGATACCTCGGTGAATCTGCCTCGATCTGTTATACCATGGTAGGGTCCATGGTTATACACTTCTTGAACATGCACTACATGTATAGTGAAACTGCTGGAGTGTGTATAGGCCCTACCTGTATGCACAACATTGTCGTTTATAAAATGGAACGATGGCTTTCAAACCACAGTGTATTGTCTCATATTGCTATTACTCATGAATAAAAAGTCACCATCCCATGTTCTGAGAAAATAAAAACACTGTTGTTCATGGTACAGTCATTCGGTTAAACGTTTATGCGACTCACAAATAAAAGTCTGTACCACAACGTGACTCAAATGTTTCATACAACTTTGTAATCGCGGGAAATAGTGAAGTAATGCTTTATACACCAAATGAAAAAAATATAAACAGTTGCTATGATCCAACATAAACTCCAAACCGCATCAAAAACTCTATATAATTGTGTACCTGGCTGAGTTATAATGTAACGTTTGGGAGATATACTATATCATTATTTCGATAAAGAATTCGGATGGGAATTTGAATTTATTGTCCACAATCTATGGTACTGTATCACTCTACCAATCCATACATTCATTAATGAATCAAAATAGTCGCACTATAGCGATAGAATAAAATCTCAAATATGCATATAGTAAAAGGCTCAGTTTCTGCGTTCAGTACGCTGGCGCGCTATACATGTATATCTGGCTGCTTTGAAATCAAAGCACCGCGTTACTTTCCGAGAAGAAGACAAAGTTGAATACTGCGTTATTTCCATTTTTCCAAATTTATTGACTAGAATCACAGTGTAAATTGATTTAAAGCATCTTGGTTATCACAGCCTTGGGCATTTAGTAAGGATTTGCTATTCAATGTCTTATTTTACAAGTTACATTGACGTTCCAGAACTACCCATTGTCGCTTGTTTACCAACACTACAAACACGAAAAGCTAACAATGGTTCGAAGTGCGCACAGACACCAGCAGTCCTCTATTGAATACGTATACGGAAGCTTTAGTCAATAACTTTTGAGAATGAGTTTAAACACAAAAGCAAATTTATAATGTTATATCCATGATCATTTAAACGATTCCATGCACGTTTCATCGTTTTAATGTACATAAATGTCTTTGCGGTTGAAATCATTTGCAATACAACAAGTAGATTGTATTTTCTAATAATTAATGCTCATGCTAAACACTTTATACTACACCGATTATATAAAAAAATAACTTGGACAACTTTGTTTTTAGTTTCAGTTAACGTTTAAACATTTACGATCTTCATACGAAGTGACGCGATTCATTTAAATCCAGCCAATAGACGTCAGGAACGTTATCATGATCCAATCAGCCTTCCAAAAATGAAATGTTCGATTCTAAATAAGGATAAATGGGATGAAAATCGAAATGTCAAGATTCCGATGGGACATATTCTTATACTAAGTTATGTTTTTGATTGTTCGATTTTTCAAAACAAGGTGTATATTTTTCTCTAGAAACACACACACACGTTGTAATCAATACAGTCATACGGAACAGTTCAGTTCTTCGCGTTGAAATAATCGTGTTGAGTGTTCAATCTTTACGGGTGTTTCGATAAAGTTGGTGATAACTTATCCAGCACCGTGTTGAATTCATTTACTTTGTGATATTATCACATGAAGGTCACGCGGGCGACATTGTGATAATTAATTTGACTGAAGGTTATTCAGTAGTCCTACATTAGTTGTAATAGATACAATGTTTGTGATACAGGAGTCCAATGTGTGCTACAAGCATTGTAACATTGTATCAGATGTCCTATTCGTTATCATATTAACAACATTTCATTTACTTTGATAATTCGTTTATTTATTGATTATTTTTACCAGTATGTTGTCATTGATACACATGGTGTTGAATTATGTTCGTGTCATTTTGACTAACACCAATAAGACTATTATAAGAGCGTTGAAATTGGCACCAAATTATCTGGCACCTATGATATTTTTCTTAATATAGATAGGCTATTGTATTTATGTATTCATTATTTTTATGCGAGTTGTCCTATATCTGTGTTGTTATCCATAATTATATCGTTGAATTTCCAACTGTCTGTATGTGTCAATTTGACAATACAAATGAGAGTGTTGGCACCAAATAAATCGTATATATTAATTTTGGCATCATGATTTTTGCAGTGCGATATTATCAGCATAAATTCGTTATCCTTGTAAATACAAGTGCTGTTCAAAAGCTCATCTCATCAGAGTTGATACGAGTGAAGTGTCTTCATCAAAAGGATTATCGAGTACCAGTCATAAGTAGAACGACGGCGTATACGCCCCTTTATCCCTGCTTGCTTCCTGATACTGATATTGTGACGAGAAAAATTATATTTTTTGTCAGATTTATATATTCTAGTTGTTTAAAGTACCATTTGACACTTGAAAAACCGTTGCATAAGATAATACTGAAATTAAATATGGATTAGGCCTATATAGCTGAATGGTGTAAAATGTTGTTGGAGATGTTTCGAATATAATACCATAAATCGTTTTTTTAATTATTATTCATAACTGTTTTTTAAGTTAGGTTTCAGATTTTGCTCAATGTCCAACCCCCTGTAAAAGATTAAGTGTGACTATGCTTAATCCTCACACAAATATAGCCATGGACAATGGCTGTGAATATTTCACATTTGAAGCAAGCTTCTTGAGGAATTACCCGTTCACCGTTAGTCTTATGAATGATCAATGTAATATTCATCTACCCTTCACCTGAACAAGATGCCTGCTTCTCAGGTGTGGTATTCACATTATCCATTTAAACTGATTTTCTGATATTATATTCAAACCACCTCCAACAAAACTGTAAACCAATACCATTCAGCTGTAACCCATATTCAATTTCAGTGTTAGCTGAAATATAATTTTTGGAATTATTAATTTATTAAAGATCAAACGTTTCAAAATGTTATGTTGAAAATCTAATAGAACAGCACTACCGGCACATGTTTAATGCCATTAAAACACAGTATGGCGGGTATGGATTTTTTTATCGCTTTGGTACTTCTGGGGATCATAGTCCGACATGTAGTTGTTTGTTGATCAGCGAATTACATAATATCCAGGTAGATTGCAATGTTTATTTGATGGGCTGATGCCAACGATACATGCATGAAGGGGAAATACCACCACAAAAGTAGCAACATTGATCAAGTATTTCTAGCTCAGTTCGTGCAGATATACTTTCGTTCAAGAACAACACAGGGTGCGTGTGCCCAAATATTGATCATTCCGTCCATACTCCATGTATTTCGACATGATGTTAATGGACACTCTTGGTGTTAGATTTAACACCCCAGTTCTTGCATTGTATTAACAGATGAAGATACACAGGAGAATCTAGCAAGATATCACCTCATACAAAGATAGATACCAGCTGCAGCCTAAATAAAGCTGAAACTTACCAGAAGCAGTGTGTGTTTGAAGCTCCTTGGTTTGATGTGTTTAACGCTATCTTATTATCAATCTTTCAATATTGCAAGCCTAATCCAGTTTTCTTTGGAGACGTTTCACTTTGGTTCAAACCTATGAATCAGATACTCTCAAAATTACAAATCGCCCAAACTTTTGGAATCGTTTAGTATATAGGTTCATTACATCGTTGGATAATTCTAGTCCCACATTCGATTCCCACCAAAGTTTACGTGATAGCATGTTTCACATGAATGTCATTCGTCTACATTATTAAATCTCACATCAGGCACTGGTACATATATGATTTCAAGTGGCTACCTGAACTTGTAATGACACGCTTCACATTTAATCAATTACAGGAATTGTCATTCACTAGCCAAGCGTTAACAAGTAAGATCTTGTCATCGAAGCGTATAAGGACTTGTTCGTAAGAAGCTGCTTTTCGACCCATTGCATCGATATTGTTATACAGCAAGTACGAAAAAGCCTATACTGAATCATTAGTTAGAAATTATTTGTATTTTATGGGTTGGAGTAATGGCTTTCAGAATGGCTTCATCCGAATACAGTATACACGTTTTTTATGCATGTGGAAATACGGCATGAATAATGGTATACCATCAGTCACAAGTGTAAATGTTTAGCCTTTTACTAAGATTCACTAAACTTCTTGGGAGCGTTCCATGAAGGGTTTTGTCGGATATTTTCACTGACCACTGTTATAAGCTACTAAAATCCTTACATCTGATCGGCTGAGAGCAAATTTGTCAGTGAAAATCACGGACAAAACTCTTCATGAAACGCTGCCCAGTACTTCGACAAGTAATCACTAATACTGTAATCAACTATTTTTTGTAAGAAATTCTCTACGAGTCATACTGAATATATTTAAATTCAATTTCAGTTTTTGATTTATTTTAGTCATTAATTTGTTAATACAATGTTCCTATTCAATCAGTGTAATATTGTATAGTTTGTAATTTTCATGTTTATACTTGTGTTTCCATACACGAATTTGCAGCAAGTGGCCGAGGCAAAATGCACCCTCATATTACTGCACAATAAACTATATTCAACGACGTTGCCAACTATGTTTTTGGTGATTTTAGTCTGTTGTTGTTGTTGCTAACTGTATTCAATTTTGACTTGAATAACCCCGTGCTAGTGGGTGTCTCACATTGAATTGTATTTATTTAGCCCCATTCTGTTTCACAAAAGATATTTCACATCATATCGAATGCAAAGCAGAACAAAGGCGTTTGCTTGCCGAACGTCTAAAAAATATTACATTCGCTGTATATAGCCATGTCTTAGTCCGGTGAATAACAAGGAATTAAGATATGATACAATATATGCCAAGTTTCTGGTTTTACCTTGAATTCCATTGTTAATTTCAGACAAATTTCTTATACAGAATAAGGGAAATGAACAAAGTATAACTTTCGTGCAAATTATCTTAATCTAATAGACTGAGACAGACAGACAGAAAGGAAGATAACTAGATAATTAGATATAACAGAATATTTATTGATTGATAGATAGATAGATAGATTGATTGATTGATCGATTGATTGATTGATTGATTGATTGATTGATTGATTGATTGATTGATTGATTGATTGATTGATTGATTGATTGATTGATTGATTGATTGAAAAATAGATAATAGGTAGATTCGGTACACATGTAGATCAACAGATATATTGACAGATGGATAGATAGATAGATAGATTTCAGTAACTTGACTGATAGATGGATAGATTAATAACAAATAGACAGACACATCGATCACGGAATTCCAAGTTGAATAAATTTGTGATGTATATAGGCTGCACCTGATACCTGCTATGATCACCGATGAGGTATTTCTTGAGTGTAATATTCTTCGCCGTCAAGGTTAAATGGTGAATTTCTATGACCATGACCTTCGCTAAACATAAACAGACAAATATACGGTACAAAGCACACTTTTTGAAAAAGTTGTTTAATTTGTATTACTATTGTCGTCAGACTATGTGGACGTATATGGTCCAATGCACAACCCAGTCTGACATACACGATTAGCAATCAAATCATAACTAAACTTTTCGTTTGTTTAATTGCCAAACGATTGGGCCATATACCTCTTCAACTAAGATTCAGAGGGATCATTATTGCGTGTGTGTGTGTCGGGGGAGGGGGGGGGTTGCGTGCATAATTAATTTGTTATTTTGAGTTATAACCATCTCCATTATAGCTTTTTTGCTTCCACATGTCCTCAGGGGACCGACATAACCCAAACAGACACGACAGAGGAAAAATTACAATCAATGTTTCGTCATACGGCCTGTTGGTTTATCCTTAATTTGTAACCCGTCGTCGTTCCGAACTGTCATCAGTGTCCAATTAGTTATAAAGTTTCATGTTCCAACAAGGCTGCTACTCATAGGGGAAACCACCTATCGTAGGGATTTTAGCTAACCGTATAGGTTGTAGGGGATACCTACGTGGAAAATGACGTTCCGTAGGGGAAGCGTAGGTTTTTTTGATGATTTGTAGAGTATGTAGGGGGTTTTGACAATTTTCGGAAATATTCGTAAATTCTCAAAGGATTTCCGATTATAATCGTCCATTTTGTCCATCTGCGGCGAAGTAATCGTGATCAATATTTTGCATTTACTAAGGGTATTTTGTAGGGGAAAACATAACCGTTGTGGGGGAAAAGTCGATTTTTGTAGGGAAAAACATGGGTTCGTAGGGGAAAATTGGGTTAATTAGGCGTAGGGGAAAATGGTGTCCGTAGGGGAAAATACGAATGTGGCGTAGGGGGAAATCAAAATTTTGAGTTGCAGCCCTGTGTTGCAACCAATGAGTTACATCAGGGAGTTGTCTCTATAACAACTCCCTGGTTACATTACTTCCAAAATATGCTCAAAAGGTAAACTACGGTAGGCGGAAAAAACAAATACATTAACCACAAAATAACGAACGTCACTGCGGTTTTTCCCTTCAGTCGGCAAGCGTGTTAGATGATTAATTAGTTCGGTATTAATATTAGGCTTAACCAGAGGCGGCGCGCGGGTAAAATCATAAGGAGGACGAAAACTCGGGGGGGGGGGGGCAAAATGTAAAAAAAAACCTCCCTAAATAGCATGTATTGTACTGCGAAAACAACTATATTTGTTTTATTTTGAAAATAAGAGGGGGCTGTCGCCCCCTCTGCCACTCCCTTCCCGTGGCACCGCCAATCGGCTTAGAATAGCGGTATACATGACATGATTGGGGGTAGTCCTCAACTTGGGCTGAAAGTATCCTAGAATCAAGTAAACTATACAAGAATTCTGCTGTGAAAATCTTGTAGTTAAACGTTGACTCATTCTAAAATAACTAATGTCAATATCCCTCATAGCAGGCAAACCTGTTGTGTAGCTCTATAGCTATGGCTGCTTATTTTTATCGGGGCACGAGAGAATTACAATACTTTTATGTTCATGCTTGATTCTCCTTAAGTAAACATAGTAGAGACAAATCCTTCCAGGTGGGATATCCACTCCAGCTGGTGTATAGTTTGTGTATATTTCAACTCATTTGGTTGTTGAGGCATTTTCAAGTGTTCCCAATCATGTCACTTTTACCTTTAACTGCAGATCGAATATCATTTTGTATTTTGCGTGTTAGTTGGGTCATCTGGAGGACTTCCGTGACCGTGGATCGCGAAGGTCCGTTTCTCAGTGGATTTGTCTTCCTTGAGGTCTAAATAAAAATTTTAGCTGGGGCGACCCTCGCAAAAGTGTGGGCGGACTTCAGGAGGGCCAAAAATCCAAAATGGCCGCCGGCGGCCATTTTGGATTTTTGCATTTTAAGTGGTTTGTCCTACAGCACTGCTCAAAATAATGGATTCCTGGGGTTTGGCTGGCCAAGAATTCAAATCCGGCCGATGTCAATTTGATGATTTAGCTCGTCTTGCCCTTGAAATCCAAGATGGCTGCAATTTGGGGCACGAAAGGTCAAATTTTTCAACTTCATCGTATAGACTTCATATGTGGCTCAAAAGAAAGCTCTTGATTTACACTGAGTGAGCTGATGGACAGTTAAAATATTCGAAAAACTTAGCACTATTACTTAAAACCGGATACAGTTTAGCGGGCATATGTTAACTCAGAAATGCCAGAATGGCCGCCGGTGTCGCATTTTGGAGATTGTTTGGCGACTCCTGATTCCGCCGCACACTTTTGCGAGGGTCCAGCCCACCGTAAAATTTGTTATTAGACCTCAAGGAAAGACAAACTCTGACTGAGAAACGACCTTCGCGATCCACGGGTCAGCGGAAGTCCTATAGATGACCCAACTTTGTATCCAACAACTGGCTCATTGATCACACATTAACGCAGTCATTACGGAATCATAAGTTACTTCCGCATAGACATGACTAGTTGAAGGGGTAGTAAACAGTTCGTATGTGTGATTAAGTAAATAACATCAATAGCTGTTGATATTGGTTTAGTAGGATTAAATACTTCATTATGACACGTGGGGCGGGTTTAATGGTATAATCATGGATTCCGAGTAGTAGGATCCATGGTATAGCCTAAATGTCCTAGCATGGATACCTAAACTTGAAGATAAACTTCGAGGAGTATGCTTCAGAGAAAGTAGGGCTCATTTTCAAGAAACTTTACTTCTGAGTCCTTCTCTCGATGACAAAATTGCTAGATCAACCAAAATATAACCCCGGCTTTAAGTAGTCATGGGTGTTACCATAATTTCACCAATTGTAAATTCACTAATCATTAACTACACTGTCAACGTTTATGATGTATAGGCCTACTTGGAATTACAGCGTGTCAACTACAGCTCGTTGGTAAACAAGCCTATTGCATTTACCACGCACTCGGATCCACTCAAGTGGTGAACTCCTGTGTTATTCGTAATTAAACTTTTGAGGACCCCCACATTTTTTTTTCTGTTGGTACGTGGCTTTTGACAGATCGAGTAATTGTCAGTCGTTATTCAGTCCTGCATTTTTCACTTCTAGTGAATGAATAGGACGATCGCACTTTGTTGATCAGTTTTGGGCGACGGTGTGAGTGTAGTGGAATCCACACCCAGAAAAACAGAGCCTGGGTGTCTTAAAACACTGAGCTCTAATCGATCCACGGAGAACAAGGCAGAATGGACACGATAGAATATGAGCCCGTCGCGGTAAGTTCAATATTTGAATTAGTTTCTATTGCAAAGCTAGTCTTGCGGTCGAGTGTTCAATGCAATTTGCCTTCTGATTTTAAAGCCCTGTAGATCTACCCGATTACAGTTAGGCCTACGTCGGGGAGTTTCAGGGGACGAAGTCCATTTTGTAATGTTGGTACGTGCGCCGTGGACCAAGAACACTGCTTCGGCGATGCATAGATTTTTATTCGTTTAACAACTTCATATCTCATCTATTCTCTTAACCGAAATGCAATGAATCAGTGGCTAATGACGAGCTACGTAGTGAAACCATGGGTGTAAAAAGAGACATCCAAACTAAAGCAAGCGACAGACCATGCCCTAGCTTTTATACGCATCCTAACAATACAATGTACCACTATCAATTCTATAGGCCTATACCTTTATCGAAAAAAATCCTCAACTCTTTGACCCGCCATTCCCATTCATCTGCTGTTAAATTGATATAAACACGAGGTTACGGTGTACGATCACACATCCATTGTATGACTTCAACAACAGAAGGGCTATTTTTGATCCGAACGAACAGATAACGAGATACCTTTGTATTAAATACAATATGTGTACTTTCCGCCGTGATTTTATTTCAGTCTTTCATATGACAGTTTAGCGTGAGTTCATGGGATCTTCTTTCATTTGGTTTATAGTTATAACGTATTTCGAATGGTAATGATGATATGGAAACATGCAATATTTCAACTACATGTAAAGAAACGGTTTGACTAAAAAGCAACATAATAAAACGATATACTTATAGCAATAATATATGTTGGATATATTCACAATGAATATACTTTTTACACAGGTTAACTCCTTTACCTCATCATCATATCCTCCTCCTCCTCCTCCTCCTCCTCCTCCTCCTCATCCTCATCATCATCATCATCATCATCATGTGTCGTCCCTTATTAAGGATGGGGTAAGCGGCTATGCACGTCTTTCGTCTTCGGTCTTGCCCCTTATCTAACCTCTTCATACATGTTCTTTGCTGTCTACCTCTTTCACGTTTACCTTCTATCAGAAGTAACATCTTCTGCAATCCCCCTCCTCTTATCACATGACCATAGAACATACAAGCTTTCTCTTTGGCACCGCCTATCTACTTCCATCAATTCTCTTTCTTGGTTTGCTCTGTTCAGGACTTCTTTGTTGCTAATTTTCATCACCCAGTCTATTCTTTGCCTTTTCCGTGCTCTCTTAAAAAAACGAGTGAAACTGTTCACTCTTAAAGGAGTGAATGTCAAAAAGAGTGATTTTCGAGTGATTTTTGAGTAAACTTGAGTGATTTTCACTTATTCTGAAGTGACCTCAGGGATCAATCGGGGATTCTGAGTGATCCCCGAGGTCACTCCGAAATGAGTGAAAATCAGACAAGTTCACTCAAAAATTAAATCACTCGTTTTTGACATTCACTCCTTAAAGAGTGAACAATGACACACGGTTGTTTTAAGAGAGTAAGCACCACATTTCAAATGTTATAATTTCGTTGTGTCCTTGCATAGAGTCTATGTTTCGGGTCCATACAACGGAACACTCCAGATGCAGGATTTTCAGATTCTGGATTCGGATCAAGGTCCAGCTTAATTCCTCCTGTGCAATACATGTACATCCTGCATTTTCATAAACACTGTTCTTGCAGTCTCAATCCTCTGTCTTATTGCAGTGTCACATTTTCCATCCTCTGTAACGTCCCTGAAATATAATACGTTTGTTGTCCGGCAAACGGGCCCTAGCATTTGTTCCCGTCAGAAGAGCCTTAAGAGTAAATATTCTCTAATTTGAGAAATATTGCCTTGTTTGATATTGCACTTAACAGACTGACAGAAGGCTCTAATCACACTACTCTGGTTTCATGATAAAAGAGCCAATGGTTTTCAAGTTAGAGACAATGTAATGTTAAGTTTTTGACTTGTTCTATTGTTGTGCGATTGATTTAAATTTTGACACGATCGAATTACTTCCGTCTTTTGTGTCACCACCACTGCCTTTGTCTTCGAAGCATTAACTGTCGTATCAAATCTTTCTCCTTCAGCATTCACCTTTCCAGCAAGTTTCAACGATTGTAGGTTTTAAAAAAAAATTACAGACAAGACATGCATTATTTTGGATAAGGTTCAAACGACTATACAGCAATACTTCGCATTGTCAAGAAAGACTGCTGCTTTCTCAGGGATTGTGGGCAATTTTATTATTTAACCTAGTTTCAATAAGTCCGATATTAAGAGAGTTCTTTGTATAAACGTTGTTCTGTTTCGTCGTAAATAAATAATTGTTAGCCTTTTGGAAGAATGGTCTTGAGAAAATGTCATTATTTATTCTGAATACAGTTGCTACTCTAGAAAAGCATTGTGTTTATTGTTTGTATTGGGTTGATGCATGGATGCAACCATATGATTTTTGACATGAAAGTGTATACTTCATGTCACTTGGATAATCTTATCAGATGAAAATCAGTTAGGCATTCAGTAAAGGAACGCAAAATCTGTGACTTCATTTCTTTGAAGGAAGACCTTTGAAAGACCTTTTTGAATACTAAAAAATATATTTAAAAAAATATTTCGGTGAATATTCAGAGAAAAGTTATTATGCCTACCAACTCCTGCTAATAATTCACATCTGAACCGTACAAAAACACAACAATAATATAAACACATAATAGATGATAAAAAAGGACTCGCATTCAGTTATCAGATGGCAGAGTTTCATTGCCACTTTTACAAGACGAGTGTTGTCCAACGCGGGCTTCAATCAATCAAGTAGTGCCGCGTTAGGGTGGGTTTGGCGGCTATGCACCTCCATCGTCTTTGGTCTTGGACCCTTGTTCTAACCTCTTCATATTTAGGTCCAGACGATTTCCATATATCATCAAACCAAGTTAAGTTGTTCGCTGTGTTCCTCTTTCATGTTTACCCTCAGCCGTTCCTTCAAGTAACAATTTCTGCACTCCTCCTCCTCCTCCTCCTCCTCCTCCTCCTCCTCCTCCTCCTCCTCCTCCTCCACCTCCTCCTCCTATCATAATTATGACTATACAAGCTTAATCTTGTGCACTGTCTTCTGCAATTCCCTTTCTTTGTTTGCTCTGTTCGTGACTTCTTTCACCGGCCAGTTTATCCTTGCATGATACTCTCTTCAAGTACCACATTTTAAATGTTTCTCATGTTCATTCTGTTTCCTTACTTAGAGTCCAATAGTCTCGAATTATGTACACTGTATGGTGTCTACCAGTGCTACACATCCTTGAACAAAATCCGTATTGTGAGAGTTCGTTGTCTCAGTATACTGAAATAGACCTACCGTTTTTCAGAATACGTCTGCACCTCTTGTTAAAATATTGACCTTAATCATTTGAACAATTCATTCAAGCGTTGTCAGGATCTGCCAACACAGACATAAGTCAACCTAGAGTATTCAGAGATTATGACGATAAGAGATCGATTCACATGATTATTTACCGGTGCCGATTTCTCGAAAACTAGGTCGCCAAAGAATTGAGAGGTCACTTTGGCACCGTAATTGGTGAGAAATGACACAAATACTACCAGTATGAACTCGATAAGGTAACCTCCAATGCTGTTGATCAATTGTTATCCTCATACAGGTCCATCTATTCTGCTCATTTACTTATTCATACATTATGCGTTTGATAAATTTCTATCGTTTAAGAAACTGAAGTTGTAAAAATGAACTGAATGGATTAATTCATATTTTATAGCGGTTTGTGTCGGTTTTGCGACGCACTATTTACCCACCTTTTATTCATCAAACCGAATTATTTTTTTATTGCATATAACACAGAAAGTTTGAAGTTGAAAGCAGTGTTTTCCATTTGTGAATGTATACGTGGGAAAGCTTCAGTGTGGGCGCGAAGAAAAAAAAAGGGTCCGCTTTAGAGAAGTTTTGTCAAAAAGCGGCGCCATTCCCACAGCACCATTTTGGGGTTTTAAAAGTCATATTTTAACCCTAAAAATGTCTTGAATATTCCCACATTTCTATTTTGCCCGTCTCACGTGTCTGACCATTGTATGTGCTAAGTGGCTATATCAAACGGAATTTAATATTGTCATCTCTATCTACAAGGTTACAACCGTTACACAAACGCCACATACATGTACATTTATTTTTCGAAAAGCGGCATCGAACATAGTTCAAAGAGAACTGAGTGCTTGTAACTCTATCCCTCATATCTCCTTGGTTACATGTCATGTACTTCAGACAGGTTTATGAATATGGTCGTCTCGATTGGCGTTATTTAACACCGTAGTTTTTGCAGTGAAGTCAGATTTGATTATTGTTTTTTCTTTAAACATGTTAAAGACTTTAGTTTACATTGTGAAAGTCCAGTTAAAAATTGCCAGACTTTGATATCTGGCCTACATTATATAGTACATGTATTTTAATGACAATAAATTATACCATAGAACTAAACTTTTATAAATTATACAGTTATGCTGTCACGAGCAAAATATGTACGGATATAGATATTGGCATATAAATTAATGTCCTCGGGAGAAAAAAAAAGTAATATAACAGTTTAGTTGGGGGAACTCGAATGATTGTTCACTCGCTCATTGATTATTAAAAGCACTTAAAGGGAGAAGACGCCAGCAACTAACAGGCATAAGTTAAGAAAATATTTGAGTTCTTGCCAACCAATCAGATTGCACGTGCACTGCAGGGAGCTGACCATGCGTGACCAATGCATGTCACGCGACGTGTGTTAGCCGCACCGTGGTAATGTATGCGCTGTTTGAATTGATAAGCTCCTCCCCTATAGCTGTTTCTGCAAGTTTTGTCTTAGGGTAAAACTTACAAAGAGGTAAAATAAACACATATTAACTAATTTATCGGGCCTTGATGAGGGTGAGTATCACACAGTTCCCCTT
>JZLH01S0376372.1:94735-105693 GCA_001188425.1 Eucidaris tribuloides
CCCCCGTAATGTCCCTTTTATTCTCCTTAATGCCTTTTATCCTTCCTAAGATTGTGTCATTGATTTCGCATGTCAGAAATAACAATCTTATATAATGAAATCAGCGGGGAAATCATATTTCCAATGTGAAATTAATAGAAATACACCTCCTCACAGAGACTTGGGTTAAAATAAATTGAGTTTTGGCTGAAATCTGGCGGTTAAACTTCATCCTTTTTCAAATTGCTCGGAAGCCAAATTTAAAAAAAAAACGCAATGTCAAAGTGCACGTGCCGTGCAAAATGGAGTCGAGTCAGCGTTAGCCAGGTCGCGCAGGGGATAGCCGTTAACAATCAGAGGGCTGCGCTGGGTGCTGCTCGGTGCCCCCACAGTAAACCGCGATTCGCATTTTGAGCAAACTGAAATCACAGAAAGAACAACATTATGGTAACATGTCGTTATTAGTTTTTCTCATAACTAACAAAATTCATGACGTATGCGGATCTCAGACTTTCAACACACATTTGTAAGTTACTTAAATATTCGTTTGGTATGTGCATAATGAAGGGAAGTAATGACTTGCACATCCCCCTGACACAATCTTTAAATCCCCCCTTTAATTCTGCCCTTATCCCTTCGACTTCCCCTCCATCCCTTTTTCTGATCCTACCTCTTTCTTCCTATTATCCTCCTCTATATCCCCTCTCTTATCCCACCTCGCGTTGCATTCTTCAAGACATTTAATCTATAAAGTTAAATTATTGTTAATGTCGTCAAATATTATATATAAAGGTATAAATTAGTCATGTCTGCCCCGGAGGGGTGGTACTCAGTATATTGGGTATATGGGATGTGCTGCTATGGAAGGCAGGGGCCTGCAGACGATTTTCACAGGGCGTACAGGAAAAATTTCTGGGTGTTCATCACGCCCCAGCACCCCCCTCCAGGGCCATGGGGAAGGGTGATCCAATTTAAAAAAAAAATCCATAGACATGGGTCCTCTTTTCATTAAAAGATTCCTTATGACATGGGTCCATTTTCAAATTTTTAAATGTTCGGTGCCGCCAAACACTCACATTTAGACCTTTAATAGTCAGTGACTGTGGTATAAAGGCTAGATATAATCAGCTGAACATTCCCAACCGAACCATAATTGGTCACTTTACCTGTCTTATGCTAGAAGGTCCTAGTACCCCCTTCCCCCCACCCACCATGGGCACTTAAATGTTTTTAGTGCGATCTGTTCCCAAGGCTCACCCGTGATGGCACTGCATGGAGGAAAAAAATTATAAACCCAAACAGCCAATGTACACCTGACAGATATTTTTTTTTTTTGGGGGGGGGGTGCGGGTGGGCCGTGGTGGGCTCTCATTCTCATTTTTAAAATGCTAAGACATCGGGTCGCTCACCCACCTTCAGTCTGACCGACGATGTCAATAATTGAAAACAAAAAATTAGAAGCCCCCTAACATGAGGGAGACAAAATCCATCGGCTTACCCCTGGATTCTACCAAGTATGACAGATGCTTTTAGACCCTATATGTCCCTCTTATAACGTTGCTTTGTTTTAAACGAGCTTACCAATAACGTTGCATTCTGACAGGGAGTAGAATCCTAAAACGTCACATCACACTACAATAGAGCTGAAAATCTACAACTTGTACTTTACCGAAGTGTGCACAGCACAGCAGCACAAATCGGTGCATGCTACAAACAATAAACAGTGCGTACTCCCTACACTGCCACAGAACGAACGATTCACAGTATTCAGGCTAGATTGAGCAGTTGGCCTGGGCCTGACGACCAAACATATAAGAAAAGTTAATTAAGCCAACAAAGAAAGAAGAATGAAAACAACAAGTTGTATGTTGGCCCCGCTGATTGTGATTGACTGGCAAATGACAGATGGAATCTTCGTCGATGCGAACGACGATATTTCAGCATAGCGGATACATTAATACATTGCTGTTGGCGGAGTGTGTCGCATGCATTTACAACGAAAAGAGGCGACTTTTTTAAAACACACCCAGCGAGGCCTTGAACACGGTCAATGGCGGTATCAGACTTAAACCGCGATTAGGCCGAAACAATGCAATGTGACCAAAAAAACAATAAAACGAAAGAACAACAAACAAAACCGTGCAAAATTAGGTCACGATTAGCGAAAGGAAGAGAGATGCCGTTACTTCCGGTTGGTACGCCGCCTACCACTGTCCCCAATGTAACGGCCTGCCACCATGCCCTTGCCGATACCGCTAAAAAAGGCGCCAGGTACTACTGTAGGGGGTTTCCCTTACGCCCTGAAAACTCGAATTTACAGTAGGTTTCCCCCTACGAGACCTAATGCTTTGATGACCAATGAAAACGCTAACGGGATTGCGACCGTTTTTATCTTACATGCCCAATGCGACTGATAGGAAACACTGGGGTTACAGTTCACGAAATATGTAGTATACCAGCAAGCGACGGATGGCCGTGCTACGCGGCGTATGTCCACCTATGCGCCTCTTTCCTGGGCTACGCTCAAAAAATGCCGTCAGCGGGTGCGTCAGGTTTTGGTGCCGTTTCTACTAAGTAGAAGTTACGATGGCCGAAATAGATACGATACATGTGTTCTACAGGCTAATCGCATATACGAGAGAACGATGTATCTAATGATCTGGAACTTTGCGCAGAATTGTTTTCCTCCGCGTACCTTCGTTGCTCATGGTGACCGATTCATGACGACTCCGTTGCATCCGTTCATCAAAGCGCGACATGAGCTTGAACAGCCAAAAAAGTTCACTTATCTGACACCTACATGAGGAGTTATTGGTGCTACACAACCTAGTGGGTCATTTTGCTGTTCATTTATATTTGCTTGTGTGTGTGCTGTGTGTAATGTGCATGCTGTATTGTAAATTATATGTTTTTGTCTTGGGTAATAATGTGATACGTGTGTCGGATAATGTGGGTTTAATGAAGATATCAATTATGCGTGGGGATATGTGTTATATGTAAACAATTGCCTTTAGAAATGCCAAGAGTAGAATTGGGCGGTATATTTCGTGACCTCCGGGATCACACCGATGCTGTGTGGGGTGTGTGTGATGGTGCTGTGATGTGTGTGTTGTGTTGTGTGATGTGAGCTGTGGTGTGTGTGTGTGTCCTATGTGTGTGTGGTGTGTGTGTGTGATGTGATGTGTTGGTCGTGCTGTGTGTCTGTGTGTGTGCGCAGAGATGTGCGTGTGCGTGTGTGTGTGTGTGGTGTGTGTGTTGTGTGTTGGTGTGTGTTGTGTGTGTGTATGGGGTGTGTGTGTGGTATGTGGTGTGTGTCTGTCTGTCTGTCTGGTCGTGTCTGAGTCTGTGTCCTATGGGTGTGGTCTGCTGGTCTGTCCTGTGTGTCTGTGTGGATGTTGTGTGTGTGTTTATGTGTCTGTCTTCTGGGTGATGTCTGTGTGTGTGTGTCATGTTCGTATGTGTGTGTGTGTGTAATAATGTGCATGTGTGTGCGTGGTGTGTCTGGCTGACTGGTTATGCATGGCTTGACTGAAAAGCATAGATATATACTTGAAATGTTGATATCATAGATCTGTTACTGAGAAATTCATCGGTTTTTGTTTTGTTTTTTGCCTTAGAGCTCAAACAAACATGTATAGTTGAAACAGTGAGAGGCGATGTGTGAAGAATCAGGAGAGCTGGGATATGGGTCATGAACGAATGGTGCGGGCAAGCGTCACAAGTAAATGAACAGTACTGTTTAGACATGAATTATATAACAGCAAATGGATATTATTAAGTTTATATTATTCAGTTAAGCATGTAAAAAACAATCTTACATTTTCTACAGGATTTAGTCCCGCGATACAAAAGTAAATATTGTTCAAGAAAGTGTTATGGTAATCGATAATTGATAAATCCAGAAGAACTCCGGGTAGTGAATCGCAACATAAGTATAGATAATACTGCAATGGCAAATTCGTTTATGACATGGATATGATCAGGTATAAAATGGGAATAATTAGAGGCTTTTTAATGTTAGGAAGTAATAGTACGATCTCTATTCGGTGGGTCAGCTAGGTTGCAAGATAAGCCATGGGGGAGTGGACCATATCGATTTTAGGTCTAAGTGTTACCGTGCGTGGTCAAAGCACACGTTCACTTTGTTTCCCGAAAACTATTTCTTGTTTTACGGAAACGAGTTGGTCCAGGTTAGTGACAGACAAAGTGACCCCAACACTTCCTCCCTGCATCCTTATACAATAATCGTCAAAACTTTCAGTGGCCCTGTCACAAAACTGCGTCGCCAGATTTCTACCCCATTTATCAGTTCACTATGTTGGCGTATAGCAATATTTCGATGTGACCATAAAGTTTGCAACACCTTAGAATGTGTTACATACATTGTATAATTACGCGCAACACATCACCACACTCACACACTCTCTCTTCTCTCACACACACACACACACACACACACACACACACACACACACACACACACACACACAACACACACACACACACACACACGTGACACAACAAACCCACATACAACGCAATATGCAAACTCATGATCGTGTGCAAATATGATTTTAGTAGAATTGCAACCTTCAACCTATCACGAACCTTTGATAAATTTGTTGTTATTCTGTTATCATATTGTGAAATATTTCCTCCAATTCTTATTTATTTTGAAACATTTTATACGTTTTTATTCATACATTAGAAATGCGCGATTAGGTGCTTTAATATCAAAACCATTATGAGTATTAAGATTGTTAATTTTTGCGCGATACAACGAACAAGAAGATACAGAAATTTGCTTATAAATTCGGTTATAATTTTTGACATTTGAGCACGTTAATAAGAATAAGCACATTTATGTGACGTAATATTGTAAGGACCACAGACTACCCACAGAAGATTTTGTTTTCCTCATAAACAGGAAAATAATAGTCGTTTGTTTCGTAACTTGGCTTTGATCAGATAATGTTACAGATTTGACTTGTACATCACGTGTGGCATGATTATCCAACATGTTGTTTGATTCTAAATGAGGTTGTATACATAGTACAATTTAAAAACTACAGCAACTGTTTACGAAGCCATTACTTGTGGAGGTTGATTATGTTCTCGGAGATTTAAGGCAGAACGATTATGTCTCAGGATAACCTTGTCACAACTCCGAAATCCTCTTCCGCGCCACCTGCAGCTTACGGACATTTTGAAAAATAGTAAGTAATGTTATAACTATTGAAAAATAAATAATAATAATTCGATTTTCATAGCGCAAATTTCAAAGAAGTCACATGATTTTACATGTTAATTCATCGTGGGCTGCCAGTAGCTTCATTGAAGGGCAATTTCTTGTTGCAGGATAGCTCTTAAGCGAGAAGGAAGCAGCAACTATACAGTCATAAGTAAAAAGAAAATGGACTTTTGCTGAGTATGTGAGATTATGGAACCATTGGTGATAAAGACAGCCTAAATAAGGATACTGGTGTGATACTCACCCAGCAGGCCTATAATTGATTAATTTGTGTTTATTCACGTCTTGCAGTTTGATCCCGGGATAAAACTTAGCAGAAAACAGCTATAGGGGAGAGCCTTATCGATTCAAACAGTGCATACATACGACGGCGCGACTAACACACTCGGGGTTTGCATGCATGCGGCATTGGTCAGCTCCAGACCTGTGGCACGTTGCGATCTATTGCTGACAAAGAGCTCAATTTTTTTTCTTAACTTATGCCTGTTAGTTGCGGCTCTTTCTCCTTTTAAGCCTTTCATTTCTGGATGATTGGGCTCAATTGAATGTCGACGGGTTTTTTAGATCGGCAGAAATAGACGAGTTACAGAATTACTGACCTTAGTTAATTATATTTCAACTTTTTGGTATTGTTGAACTTATTACGATCTGTTTGTATAAAAGGTTTAAGTGGGTAAACTCATACATGGTAATTCTATACCTTACCAGAGACACGGGTATCATGGAGGATAATGTAGTTCTTAAAGTGGAATCACTTTCAAACAAAGTCTTTAAAGGGCAGTGACGCTGGGAGAAAAAAAATGCCTTTAGAATCAAACTGGTTGAAAGATATACCAAATGTACACCAGCTGGAGTGGATCTCCTGGCTGGAAGGATTTGTCCTGAGTATGTCTACTTAAGGAAAATCAAGCCTAAACATACCAGCAGTTCAATTCTCTCGAGCCCCGGTAGAAATAGATCTCATAGAAAGCTACAGAACAGATTTGTCCGTCACTGGGCATACTGATGGAATTTATTTTAAAATGAGTGAACTTTTGACTACAAAATGTTCACAGTAGAATCCTTGTATAGTTTACTTGATTCTAGAATTAGTTTAACCCCAAGTTGAGGACTACCCCCAATCATGGCATTAACCTTTAAGACACGATAAGGTCCTTGGCCCGGATAAAAGTATCGAAATCCTCCCAAGACGAACATGATATCTTTTCACGTAAGGTGAACTCGTCGTCTTTGGTTTATTGGTATTTCCTTGTAGGTTTTGCACGTTCACCACGTGTGATATGGATGAACTTGTATTCAGTGTAGGGTATCCGGCTGATCTGATGATGGCGGTACAATCTGAACCCCTCGATCCCCACCCGTTCCAAGATCTTGAAATGAGTATAAGGTCCTTCTATAGTGTCCACAAAACATCTTACAGGTCTTCGTAAAGCCCATTATTGTGCTTTATGACTCCAGCGTGAAATACCCCCGGGAAATACCTTGCTCCGCTGGCCATTCCAAGTCTGCCATTATGAATAGTCATTTGTATTTAAATTGTTACATTTCGAGTAGTTTTGCTATTGTTAAGACTGAGACCCCCCCCCCCCGATTCCGCCGTATACAAAATGTTATATACGCCAGTTTAATTTGTCGTTAAATTTTGAGGTTCGATGTTGGATCGTTAAAGTGTACAGTAAGTTACTGGAAGCTCATGTTATACAGTGTGTCTCAAAAATAATTGTGCAAGTCAAAAGCGACCTCTTAGGTAATGAGAGAAACATTTTTGTGACGTCATGCATACATCACCATCAAGAGCATAGATTGAGCTTTCAAATGCCGTTTGTTTGTTCTCTTCAGTTTGCTTGTTTTAATCCTGAGATATGTTCGATTAACAACGAAAAGGTAAAATCACAAATGTGCCACTTTTACTACAGTCAATATAGCATCAGGCCCTCTTCCCGCTTTACTTGCAGAATTTTTTGAGACATGCTGCAGCACGTCTCAAAAAATTGTTCAAGTGAAAAGCGCCCTCTTTGACAGTTAGAAAAAATTGTTATGCCACATGTTTTCGTCAACATCAAGGGCAAAGTCTTAGCTTTCAAATACTGTTTGCTCTGTTCAATTTGCTTGTTTTGATCTCGAGATATCTTGTAAACAACAAAAGGATGGAATCACAACTGTGTCCGAAAATAATGTGATCGAAGAGATGTTGTGCTGACAATACACCTTCCGAAGAGAAACACGTTGAGAAAACTGATACACCAACGGAAAGCTCTGTTATTCACTGAGTGACAGTGCCGGTCTTGATGTATGGTTACCCTACCCCCCCCCCCCCTCGTGTAAATTGTATACCCAGCTTAGAGTCCCAATTTCAGGATTCTTTAGCTTTGAAGATCCTATGTATTTTGTACGTTTGACAGATACTTAGACCCCCATTTCTGGATTTGTGCCGCACACCCCCTCAAAAAGTAATTTGAGGAGTCCCCCCCCCCCGGGGGAGGGGGTGGTTGAAGAAATAACAACAAAGTTTGCTATATATAGACATGGACAGGACTGTGAAATATTGTTTGAAAATTGGATCATTGGCCTTTCTATTCAAGATTGAACTAGAATGTCATTCACATCACGTAATTTCACGTTGCGATAAAAGTATCAGCGCTAATTTCAGCTCATTCTTTCGTTGGAATTAAATCTAAAGGTTAATACTTAAGACTTATAAAGAAAAGACGTCTAGAAATCCGATAAACCAACAGGATGATAAATTCGTTGTATTCAACAAGCTTGTAACAGTGTTGTGTTTGATCCGTGGAAGACGGTTTGATTTTGCTTTAACACGCATTTCCCATAGACCTCGGGACAGGATATCTCGTCTACAATAGGTGCACAGTTTGTTAAAAGCAAGGTTAAAGCCATTAATTGAAACGCTAACAATCAGTTAGCATGAGGCCCATCAGATTATATTTAGTCACAATCGTATAATCGGCTGTTCACATTCACGTAATTCCACGTTGAAATAAAAGAAAACACTAGTAATTTCAGCGTCAGTATTTTATTAGAATTATATCCATTCAGTTTCAAGGCTTGAAGCATACGCAACAACTTGTGAAGGTTGTTGCATTTTCAAAGACTAAGTTACGATGCCGAAATAGTACGATACACGTGTCTACATGGTAATCGCATATACGAGAAACGTATCTAATGATCTGGAAGTTTGCAGAATTGTTTTCCTCCGGTACCTTCGTTGTCATGGTGACCGATTTCATGACGACTCCGTTGATCCTTTCACAAGCGGAATGAGCCTTGAACAGCAAAAAAGTTCACCCTATATCTGACACCTACATGAGAGTTATGGTGTCATGCAACCTGTGGGTCATTTTGCTGTTCATTTTATATTTGCATGTCTGTGTGTTAATGTACATGTGTATTGTATATTTATGTGTCCTTGGGTAAAATGTGCATACGTGTTTCGGAATATGTGGGTGTAATGATATATCAATATGCGTGGGGTATGTGTATCATCAAACAATTCCTTTTTTGAGAAATGCAAAGTAAGAATTGGGGGTATATTTCATGACCTCCGGACCACACCGATGTGTGTGTGTGTGTGTGCGTGTGTGTGTGTGTGTGTGTGTGTGTGTGTGTGTGTGTGTGTGTGTGTGTGTGTGTGTGTGTGTGTGTGTGTGTGTGTGTGTGTGTGTGTCTGTCTGTCTGTCTGTCTGTCTGTGTCTCTGTGTGTGTCTGTGTGTGTCTGTCTGTGTCTGTGTGTGTGTGTGTGTGTATATACAATGTATTATACATCACCATATATTAGTGTTTCGCAAACTTCGTGTGTCACATCGAAATATTGATATAACACACAAAAAGTGATAAAGAGGAGAAATCTGGGCTGCGCATTTTGTGTCAGGGCCACTGAATATTTCGACGATTAATGTGTATAGGATGCAGGGACGGAAGTGATCTGGGGGTCACTTTGTCTGTCACTAACAGTGGACCAACTTCCGTTTCCGTAAACAAGAAAATAGTTTGTGAAACAAGGGTGAACGTTGTATTTTGAACGCACGCCGTAAGCTAGACCTATAAATCTCAGTGGTCCACTCCCCATGGCTTATCTGGCAACCAGCTGACCACGGATAGATGTATTACTATTATCTTCGCTAACTTGATGTACTGAAGAAGTGCGTCGTGTACATTCAGCGATTTGTAGTACCTGATTCATATCCATTCATAATAACGAATTTAGCCAATTGCAGTATTTCTATACTTATTTGCGATTCACACCTGGAGGTTTTGATGTATCAATTACGATTACCATAATATTTTCATTGGCAATATTTACTTTTGCATCGCGGGACTCAAATCCTGTAGAAAATTTATTTTTTATTTTTTTGAACATGATACGTGTAAATAATATAAACTTTAAACCATTAGCTTTATATGTCTAAAAAGTACTGTTCATAACTTGTGACGCTTGCCGCAATTCGGTAAATGACCATATCCCAGCTCTCCCCGATTCTTAACCCATCCCATCTCAATGTTTCACTACATGTTTGTTTACTCCTAAGGCAAAAAAAATAACAACAAAAACCTATGATTTTCTCAGTACCAGATCTATTGATATTAACATTTGTCTAGTTATATCTATGCATTTTCAGGCAAGCACGCGTACACACATACATAACCAGTCAGTCAGACAGACACACACACGCGCACGCACATACACACATACAGACACATACACACACAGACACATACACAGACAGACAGACACACACACGCGCACGCACATACACACATACAGACACATACACACACAGACACATACACAGACAGACAGACACACACACACACACACATGCATACAAACAAACACAAATACGCATGCACACACGTGTACAAACTATAATTTTAGTAAAATTGCAACCTCTCTTTGCCGAATTGCTTATATCATTGAAAATGTTAGTTTTGCTCCAATCTCCATGCTTTATTTTAAACCATTTGTTTTATTCATAATGGTATAAACGCCGTATGCTTTCTTGTGTATAGATTAGATTCAAATGAACATATTATGAGCAAATTGTAATTTCGTCTAGCTGACTCAATGCATTCACCAACAAGAGAAAATACAGAAATGCGTTTTAATTTCGATTGGGTATCGTGCAGTTGGCATTAGTTATTAGCAATCTTGTGTGTGTAATGTTTTTAACCTCAAGACTAATCTGCATTTTTTCCTCGTAAAAACAGGAAAAATGAAGTAGTTTGGTTTCGTAACTTGGGTTTGATCCAGATAATGTACAGATTTGACTTCTACATCACGTGTGGCATGATTTTCAACATGCTGCTCGATTCTAAATGGGCTACATACATAGTACAATTTAATAAACTAAAGCACTGTCTTACGAGCATTACTTGTGGAGGTTGGATTAGTGTCTCGGAGATTTTAGGAAGACGACTATGTCTCAAGATAACCTTGTCACAACCGAATCCTCCATGCCGACCTGCAGCTACGGAACATTTGAAAAAATACGTGAGGTAATGTTTCTAAACTATTTGTTAAAACTGAATAATAATTCGTTCTTTTATAGCGCAAATTTCAAGTCATCAGATTTTACATGTTATATTCATCGTGTGCTGCCAGTAGCTTTATTGGAAGGGAGTTACTAGCTCTTAAAGGCATCATATAATATAACAACAAGGGGGTGGCCCCCCCCGTAGCTGGTTGGGGCATTAGGGAGGTGCACATCTCCGG
>JZLH01S0376439.1:35275-45978 GCA_001188425.1 Eucidaris tribuloides
AGGCCTTTGGACTGTTATTACAGGCTGACTACCAGGGATGTAGTCGAGGCCGGCCGTTCCGAGTCACGAGGCTGCTGGAAAAATATTTTTCACATCGACTTTGTACACGTGACTCGGTCCGAGGCCAAGGCCAAGGCCGGCAAAATCCGGCCTCGAGGCCGGCCTCGACTACATCCCTGCTGACTACTATTCGACTTCTGCTCCTGATACATACAGCTACGCCTCCTCCTTCTCCTCCTCCTCCTCCTCCTCCTCCTACTACTACTACTACTGCTACTACTACTACTACTACTACGACTACAACTACTACTACTATTGTGGCTGCTGCTGCAACTTTTACTACTGCCATAACTCCTCCGACTACTACTATTGTGGCTGGGTAGACATTTTAGAAAAAAAAGGAAACTGAAGTGATGAGTCCTTCATTTTCTGTTTAGGTCATATGTAGATTATCTATTTAAAGCAATATTTCTGCCTAATTTTATATAAAAAAGCGAAATTTCAGAGCACATTCTTGTGCCACGACTGCATGAAAACGGCCGCCCATTATACGTTGTACACAAAAGTATAGAGTTGTCCCCATGTGTGATCCCCAGTACCTTGTTAGAGGATAGGAAGTCCATGCCTTTCGCTATCTGCCAAGCAAACTGGAGCAGTTTGTCCTCATCAATTCGACGCAATCTCGATTTAAAATTGATGTAGGTCTTATCACAGAGGCCGCCATTTGTCTGAAGGTAGGTTAGCAACGACCCGTTTGACACGAACTCGTACACAATGTTGGCTGGTGAGCAGTTAAAATGTCAAAGTTAGAAAATCAAAACTATCCATGAAATCTTAAGAAATAATGCAGTTCTTGGATGCAGGACATATGGAACTTTCTCTTTGATGTCTTTCAGTTTTTACTAATATTTCATGACGTTAAACAGAATATTGTGTATGTATGTCCTTTCTTACATGTAGTTCGCCTCACAACCAGGTGTTTAATCATGTTATTATTTTTACCCGAGAGGCGTTTGTTCAAGCCATTGCGCTTTTGACATGTATGACCAACCCCTCCCATGCAATGTTTCAATAGACTTAATGCACTTTTTCGAATGTTATTGTACTTTATGTGATTTATTGTTGCATGGTCATGGATATAAAATCAATCAATCAATTTTCAATCATCAGAATGTGTGGTATAATTACCGTTACCCGGTTACTTTCCTTCTAAATGTTTTGCCATAGGCATTATAAAATCAAGATTAATAAAGCACTACATCAAAATTAAACGCGATTCGTACGTGAGTTTGCCGTGTCAGTTTATCCATATAGGTTTATTACGTTATACTCAAATAAGAATTCATGACTGAGAAGCGACCGGTAAGTTTCTTTTACACCTGTAAACTAAAACACCTCATAACATTTTGATTGCTATTTTCACTACTTTGTCATAGAATCTTACTTTGGTCCGAGCAGCATCCAAAACACTTGACCACATTGGGATGAGATGGGAGTTTCCACAAGAGAGTGACGATGCGAAGAATGGTAGAGTAGTCATTCGTGTTAGCTGAAAACGAGGGAACACAACGCAAGAGGCAATTATAGTAAGGATAGAAAAGGATAAATCGACTATAGGGAGACAGATGAGTGGGGTCTTATCTGACAAGAAAGTAGCAAGCAATTTGGTAAAGTGCTACATAGACGTTGCTTAACCTATGACATGGAATTGCCCTATCCAAGAAAGAGGTCAAAGATGCGTGATTCAGATACGACAATTAACGATTAACAGTTGGATGTTGGGGTTGACTAGAAAGGACACTAGGAAACAGGAAAGTAGTGTAAATGATGTAGAAGACTGGATACGATGGAATTACCTGGTGATGCTCTTTTTTACTCCTGTTACAAAAAAACACAGGAGATACGACGACAAAAGCTTAAAAAGACTAGTTACAATGCAAATACTGTCTGACGTAATCTTAGGAGCGAGGGTTTTGAATGTCGAAGCTACAGTATGGCACAGTTTCCATACCGTTGAGAGGGGGTGTTGAAGGTGTAGTAATTCCTGAACTATACATGTTAAAACTTATCAACAAGTCTTCGGGAAAGGAGGCTGAAGTCCACGACATTGCCTACGTCACTCATCTACTACTAATAGCCGAGAAGAAAAACAGTAGATAAAGAAGAAGATGCTGATGAAGAAGAAAAGGTGGGAACAAGAGGAGGCAGGAAGAAATGTGAGGGAGAATAGAAAAGAAAGAACAAAGACGAAGAAGGAGAGAAGGAGAAGGAGAAGAAAGGGAACAAGAGAAGATTAGAGAAACTTCAAGATGAAAACACTTCAGGAGCAGAAGAAGTAGAAAAAATATGAAAGATGAAGCGAAAGGAAGAAAGAGAAAAAGAAAAAGGAATACAAGAAAAGGGAAAAGGGGAAAAGATAAAGAACTAAAGATAAGAAACTAAAAAGAGCGATTAATAGGGAAGAAAAACACAAAATGAAAGAAAAGGAAAATGACTTGACAAGAAGACGAGAAAATCAGGATTACGGGAGAAGGAGGAAGAGGAGAAAATAGGGATAAAGTAAAACATTTGGGAGGACGAGCAAGGAGAAATAGAAGAAGAGGTGAAGAAGAAGTAGAAAAGATGAAGAAATGGGAAGATTAAGATGGAGGAGGGCAAAAAGTGAGAGGAAATCAGATTAAAGAATAAAAACAAGAATGGAGAGGATGACGACAACAATGAGGATGACGACGATGACGATGCTGCTGCCGAAGAATGATGACGATGAATGATATATGACAAAGAACTGGGCTGATATGCCGTCTCCAAATACATTAGAGTTTCATAACATTTTACCTGGTAACTGCCGAATAGCAGCGGCCGTACCACCCAGTTCTGTTCCCGGTAGATTACAGATCTCACCGCGCCACATCTGACCAAACATGCCGTCACCAGCAATGGCACCCATTCTGGTAAACAGGGACATGTTCTCAAGCGGTATTTCAGCGGTGATTGGCTTTGGGGGTACCTTCCTCCTAGCTGGCATTGCCTTCGAACCTGTTGGGAAATTCACTGAATCTCAGGGTTTAGATTGGCTTTAATTAAACAGGACGCAATTTCCAAAGTTTTCAAGTTTGTCACGATGTTAAAGTGATAGGCTAACATTGTGGAGCTTCAATTTAAAAAAGAAGTCAAACTGTGATATCTGAGCTACATAGTAGTGTTTGAATGGACAAATAAACACCCTAGAATACAAAAGTTTGGAAAGTTACACTGCCAATGGCAAGTTATGCATGAATAAACAATTAATAATCCGGGTGAGTAGAAAATAGCCTAGGTGTACACACAGTAAGTCTATGGGAGAAAATGGGCAGGTGAATCCGGTCAACTTACGATTTTCACTTTTTAAAGCACTATTTAATTATTTTGAAATACAATTTTTTTCAGGACTTCATTTTTAGACCTTATCAAAGATACTGTTAGCATAGGGAATCATTCAGCTCAGATTTTTTAACTGTAGTAAATGTTAGCCAGTACCTTTAAGAAATCACGTGGATGCTTACGATGGTACGAATTAAGCAAACAAAGAATAAACATCTTTTTTCGGTGGTGGAGTGCCAGTGTATGGAAGAGTGCACTATGTGCTCGAAAAGATTGTAAACATTAAGATACCGATCAATATTACTTATTCACCCAAACATGCCAAGGCTCCTTGGCCTAAATGTAAATATATATTTTTTAACTCCTTATTCGCTTCACCTGTATGCAATCGATATTTTCATTTTTTAAATAGTATAATTTGAAACACTTTCAATATTCAGTTACCCCCTTCTGCGTACGGAGACAGCTCGTCATCCTCCATGTCTCTTTGTGACTCTTCATCAGGGCTGTATTGTTTCACAGTCAATGGTAAAGATCAATGGCACGTCCGTAGTTCAGGCCAACAAACAGAACAACATTGAAAATATAAGGTTTATGATAAAGATAAATTTACATAGATGTATAAAAAACAAGATTTGCTTTTTGATCTACGAAAATGACGCCTCTCTCAAATCTAGTCGCACTCTATCAACTGATCGAATGGACCTGTAAATTTATCTTTTGAAGGTTAAAGATAAACCGGAATACTGTTTAGCAATGGGAAATCTTCCACTTTGCCAATTTTCACGGTTTCATAGTGAAAAAGCTGGAAACAGGTCTCATCTATAACCCAACAAATATATCGTTAGAAGTAAGCTTATACGTCATTTCCCGGCGTTATTAAGTAGTGTGTTCATATAATGTAGTTTTTTATGTTATTTTTTTTGGCAAATTACTCTATTCTGTTCCAAAGTGTCATTTTAAGAATACTGAGTACTAAGAGTTGGTTTTAAAACAGTATTTGCTTGAATTTTGTTGTGCAATGTATTCCATTATATCATTCTATGACATGAAGTAGTGTTGTTTATCTATGTTTGCTTGTCATAATGATATTTTCTTACCAGTTCCAAGTCTCTTGATTGCTGCCTTTGATTGCGGATATCGGGATATAAAATAAACAAACAAAACAAATTAATGTTGATTAACTCAACATGAAAATTGAAATATACCTTTGATGTTGTTGCATATGCCTCGTGCAATTCCATATAACTCTTGGTCATATTTAGGCTACCTATTAAACTTGCTCTTGCTAAACAGGCCTTTGACCCATTTATGATTCAAAATCAACAACCTCTCATTTGGTTTAACTGACGAAATTTAATAGCATTACTTATATTCGTACTCCTTGAATGGTATATTCCGTGGATCCTTCATCGAGTACTACTCTTAAGAAAGAAAATATCATATCATCTGTTGTATATGAATTGATCCAGGGAAATACGAATAAGGAATTTCGGGATTATTTTTTGACGAGTAATAACAATGTTTTTATATAATATAATTTCAAATTTGTGGTTTTCTTATACATTTTACGTGCACTGAATGGCTGTAAGCAAGACATTGCACTAAATTTACTGACCAGTACTAATGTGATGCATTTTACAGTCACTGTGGTGCTCTTATTATCCAATTTTTAATCTATAATGGTTGAATATAGTTTGTAAGTATGGAGCTCGAGGATCGAAAATAGTGTTGGGATACATAATATGATCTCAGGGGGATATGGTTATATATCTGACGATGTATTGCAGCTGATTAGTATGTTTTGGCCTTAAATGCAATAAAATATAACTTTATACCTTCATTGAAATATGGCGTGATATGTTTTTCTTTTGTTTCTTTTGTTCAGAATGATCCCTGTTTTACGATATGGTTGCTCTTGTGATGTGTGTGTGTGGATACAAGTTTGCTACGCAATCTGGTTCTACAAACATTTCAATTACTTCTTAAGTAAAGAAATTATAATCACATCGAAAATTATTTACCTCCTTTGGCAATCGGAGACATCTCAACAGCATCACTGTTTCCACGTGTCGCTTTATCCCCCCTATATTGTACCAAAATCAATGATAAACGTATACTAGCTAGTAGTAAGTCGTTGATTAGAAAAAAATGCAATAGAAATAAATAATAATAACATAAGATAACATACCGATTTGGTTCATTTAGGCGCCCTCATCATGGAAATAAATTCTTAGGCCTCAACTCTCCCAGTCGACTATTTACCTCCACCAAATTTTGATTAATTCAGAAGTGAAATGGGTCCACTTGTAAGACAAGACCTCGAACCGTTGAACCTTTCTGACTAATAGGGATACTCTACACTCAAGTTTATAGCAAAGAAGCAGTATTTCTTGTAGGAGTTCAGTGATATTATCTACAAAAATAGGATAAGCTTATCGAAACAAGAGCTAGCAATGGTCAAAATTCAAATTCTTTCCTCCAACATCAGAATGGTTGCGACGTCTGTATAGGACTCATTTGTTTGTATGAGACGAAATAACTAAGGCAAATAAACCTACAATCTGTTTTAAATCGATGCCAAGGACATAATTTTCCCAAATTTCTTCGATGGCATGACATGTACAGGGTTAATTTCAGGATTAAAACAGTTACAGTCTTCTCTGGCATCTTTTTACCTTAATATAAGCTTTATATCACACAATATACAGATAAACTGTACTAGTTATACTTAACAAAAATCGTTCTTAAACAATCGAGTATATCATCGGTGTATTTTTAGATACTCGCTCGAAGTGCATTGTTTTATAGGTAGTCCCACACATAGCCTTCTTTGTTAGGTACTGTGTTAGGCATTATACGTATGCTGTATAGGGTTATAGTGAGTTCCATGATGGACCGAATTAATCACATCCAAATTGATGAAAGAATGAAATGAGATGCACCTTGAAGCCAATTCTTAGAGAATTAGAACCAGGATTTTTATTTTTCAAGTGATAAACGATCGGAGAAAGAAATAACGGTACTATAGGCAAAGACACGTGACCATTACGTGAAGGAAATAAATCAAATTATTTTTTCGTACACGCGATTATAGAAAGGGCCTTAGAGAGTGGGAAAGAATATCCATCCGAGTTTCGATACATGTTAATTCATGTTGATTTATGGGCGGCGATTAAAGAAAATAATTTATCAATTCCAACCATCTTAGTATTTATCTAGTGATATCAACGTTACATGAATTTACAAAACATATTGATATTTAAATGCTTACCCGTTTTCAGTATCACTTTTGTTGCCTTTGATTACGGATGTAAAAGAAACGTGGTACAAATGTTAACGTCAGACTCGGCAAGGTCAATTACATAAAACGTTGAGACAAAAAAAAATATTGAAAACAAAATGTGTTCAAGCAACTTAAGGCAGATATTTCTTTAATTCATTAAAAGCAAATGAAAAAGGTGTTTTTTCTGACATCTCTTATTATGACACTTTCGTTTGATCTAACTGTTGAAAGAAATAACCTTTATAAAGAGATTTTTTATATTTTTTTTTTGCAATCTCTTCGCTTTTGTATCCCAAAGTATAAACAGATTTACTCTCTACAAAATAGTGAGTGAAAATATTCACTCTTTGAGGAGTGAATCAAAAAAAAGAGTGACTTAAGAGTGAGTTTGGAGTGAATTTGGAGTGAAAATGTGTGTTTTTCACTCATTTTGGAGTAACCTCAGGGATCACTCGAAATCTCCGAGTGATCCCTGGATCACTCCAAAATGACTGAAAACACATTTTTACTCCAAATTCACTCCAAACTCACTCTAAAGTCACTCTTTATTGAAATTCACTCCTCAAAAGAGTGAATATATTCACTCATTATGTTTTACACGAGTTCTTCGAACAAATTATGTTTAGATAAAGTGGTGATGGGTTCACATGCCGCCCATTCCGTAGTCGGGGTATGGAGTAACATAAAACATATACACTATACAGGGTGGCCCAGAAAGAATGCTACGAGTATGATCGCTAATTTCTTCATCATTATCGGCAAAATGTCATTAATTTTTATTTCGTTGGTTAGGACATTCTTTTTCCAATAAAATGATACCAAGATCATTGATTTTGAGTAAGGCGTTTTGATTCTAGGGCCATTTTTCGGAGGCAATGCAATTTCCCAAATTTGCCAATTTTTCAACGTTGGCGGTCATCGGAACGTCGAGATATTCTGGCGTCTCAGCTTGCCATACCGAACAAACCGCGATGACAATGGAGACATAGCTCGCATCGTATTCCTTATGAAAGCGAGGGCATTCCGGCTCTTTGTCATCGCGGGTTTGTCGGTATGGCAAGCTGAGACGCCAGAATATCTCGCGTTCCGATGACCGCAACGTTGAAAAATTGGCAATTTGGGAAATTGCATTGCCTCCGAAAAATGGCCCTAGAATCAAAACGCCTTATCAAAATCAATGATCTTGGTATCATTTTATTGGAAAAAGAATGTTCTAACTAACGAAATAAAAATTAATGACATTTGGCCGATAATGATGAAGAAATTAGCGATCATACTCGTAGCATTCTTTCTGGGCCACCCTGTATAGAGACAAAGGAAATAAGGCTCAAATAGGTTTCGACTCTTATAATAGACCATGGTGTCACCATGGTAATACCACCGTGAAACCATGGTGATACCATGGTCCATGGTAAATTGGGCCAATTTACCATGGTACCATGGTAAACAATGATATTACATTGGATTTACCATGGTTTAACCATGGTATTGCCGTGGTACTATCATGGTATTACCATGGTTTATTTTTTATAAGGGGAACCAGCAACCGCAGGACAACAAGTGCCGTGCTATACTTCGGATAATGTTAATACACTGGGCACCATTTCTGTTTGACCATTCCTCTACAGTGTGTATAACAAAGGAAATCCATGATTCGAGCTAAAATATTATCACCTATTTGTATTAGACAGATTTATAAGTATAATATTCCTAAAGAGCAGCCTTTCCCCATTCTAATGATACCTCACTTGCATCACTAGTGGCATGACCGAGTTTTGGCATAACTTGAATGAAATGTCAGATAGCATCTCATCTTCAAAACATGAACCTGTTCATTGGTGTCTTAATTCTGTCATTCATTGACCAAAACTTGGAAAATGGTGACTTTTCATTGTTCTCGTCAAGAGGAATGTACCTCGGTCATGCATGGCACCAGTGATGCGAGTTGGGTATCATTGCAAAGGGGAATGGGTTATTTTTTGGATATTATATTTATATACCTTTATAATAAAAATAGTTTGCAATATTTTAGGTCTAAACATGGATTACTTTTTTTTGATACGCACTTTGAAGCTTACCTGGCTGAAAACGACCTCTCTTCCACATAAAAATGAAGACGATATTTGCAACACCAGACGGCGCAAGCAGCAGTGCTAGTACAGCTATTGCGGCCACCATGGATGTGCTCGGACCTACATCATACCAACAAACATAATTAGTTGAAGTAATTCATTTTAATCGGGTCAATTATTCTTATTATCTTACACATAATTATACCAGCAATAATATTCCTGGATGCATACCTTATATGCAGCCGACAATCTAATTTTATACATTGTTTAACCAAGTCGTGTAATTTTTTTGCTTTGAAGCTTTGAAACGTCGCATTTTCCTCTGAAATAAGTGCAATGATTTTAAAATACATAACAGAATTCCTTAATTTAACTACTAACGTTAATCACCAGGGTAAAGAAATGATTAAAAAATGATGAATGGGATGTTTTGAGAAATTTGTTGGTTCCAAATTATTCATTGGAATGTATTCACAATATGATTGTCTGTGTAAGGCAATAAGTATAGTGCAATTAACCGCAACTCATTGCTTGAATTAACGGCAGTTAACTTTGACCAATAGCCGTTCAATTTTGACGACGTCCCATTACTTATCGGTTAATATGAAAATAATTTATCTCATTCTCCTCTTAAAACAGCCATAGTGTCAACCAAAGGAGTGAATTTAGGATGAAAACTGGAAAATCCCCGGGAGAATTTTCAATGAATTCCATAGGGCTATCGAATCCAGGGGTGTTTCATAAAGCTGTTCGTAAAGTAATACGAACGAAACTTTACGCACAGACTGTGATACACCTTCTTGTGCTACATCGTAAAAATGCATGAGAAAACTGATTAGGAACCCAAAGAAAGTATCACCAAGTCGTTCGTAGAGTTATTCGTACTTACGAGCAGCTCTTAATAAATGAAAGCACCCAGAAGACTTTTCCTCTCAATTAAACGGATAATTCAGCAGTTCTTTGGTGGAAGTTTTGGAGGAAGTTTCTGCGGGGATAAAAAAGAATGAAAAAGAAACAATCAAAATAGTAAATTGTTTCTTTGCTACTAATACTATTAGCTACCTAAAAAGACGAAAGTATATCCCGATAATAATAGCAATAGCAGTCCAATTTTGAAGATGTCTCATTAAAGGGAAGGGAAGAAAAAAATGCCTTTCGAATATCAGTGGATGCGCAAGTTCGAATGGATCTCCTGACTGGAAGGATTTATCTTTGAAATTTTACTTAAACCGAATCATGCATGAACATACTAGCATGTTGTTTCTCTCGAGCCCCGATAAAATTAGATTCTATAGACTGCCACGCAACAGATTTATCTGTCACAAGGTATCCAGGTATCCTGATGACAGTTATTTTAGAATGAGTCAACTTTTGACTACCACATTTTCGCAGTAGAATCCTTGTGCAATTTACCCCAAGTTGAGGACTACCTTAACCATGTCATTTACATTTAATTCGTGTTTATGAAATAATATATCTCATTATATTCTAAAACAACAAAAGTGTCACTCAAAAGAAGTGAATTTAGGATGAGGGACTGGATTTTAGGGAAATTTTCAATGAATTTCATTGGGTATTTCCACATCCACTTACCGGAACTTGTAGTTAGTTCTTTGGTGGAAGTTAGAGGAGTTTCTGCGGGGTAAAAGATAAAGAATAAACAATAAAAATAGCAAAATGTTTCTTTGCCACTACCTACGCTATACTGTTGCTACCTAAAATAACACAAGTATACCACGATAATATTAGCAACAGCAATCCAATTTTGAACAAGTCTCATTAATTCGTGTTTATATCTAATGTTTCTCTAAAACAACCATAGTCTCAACGGAAATTGCAGTCAGTTCTTTGGTGGAAGTTGGAGGAGTTTCTGATGACAGTTATTTTAGAATGAGTCAACTTTTGACTATCACATTTTCGCAGTAGAATCCTTGTGCAATTTACCCCAAGTTGAGGACTACCTTAACCATGTCATTTACATTTAA
>JZLH01S0376494.1:2711-24164 GCA_001188425.1 Eucidaris tribuloides
GAGAAAGAATAAGAAATTACAATGGAGGAGGTCTTTTTCTTAAATATGGGGCGTATTCTCCTTATCACTATGTTATGAAGATAGGAGGCGCTTTTGTCTTTGCGGCGTGGTGTCTTCTTTCTGAGACCGTGTCAAAGGAACACAATGACATTTTTTGTTTGTTGGAAGTCTTTCCAAGCCATCCAAACCATTTTACGGGAAATATGAAACCGAATTACGATACTAGTGTGAATTAACACCCCACCCCTTTAGGGAGGCGAAAAAAGTCAAATTTTCTGTTCCAGCCCCTCTGCCGTGGGTGGGCCTGCATTATGATAATCTCTCCGCCATGGAGAAAGAAAGAAAAACAATTGTTCATTGATTTCTTTTCAAATAATTTGTTATTTTCCAATTATAAACTTCATTAGGACTTCATTATAGAAAGACCCCTTCAACTTAAAATGCATGCGTTATACTGTATGTTGCAATACTTTTGAGTAGGGAGGGTAGACTAACACCTCTTCTAAAATCAGTTAACTCTTAAGGAACTGCATTCACCATGTTCACAGTAGTTGTCTTATCGGCATTTTCGAACTTTTTGAAGCAGATAATGGTTTGATTGATGAAGAATCTGATAAATATGGGAAATGTTTGCAAATGCAAGGTTTCCAAGTTGTTTCACCTTTTGCCTTTAGGTATATACTAAATTTAATGTGATACTTTGAAGTAAAAACAAATAAAATGAAGAGTGTCCTTACAGAGGCTCTTTACTTGGTCCATTTTACATGTAGGCTTTTTTCATTTTGTCCATTGATAATTTGTGTTAATCTTCACGCTGAGTTTTGTTTTACTCGCATTTTTCTTGCCAATGGCACACAAAATATGCAGTGAAGTAATAAAATCTATAAAAAGAAAACATATTTGTAAATGATTGATTCAAGGTTTGTATTAACCTCTAATATATACAATATCGTGATATTTATCTATCGTAAAAGTGGGTTCGATATTACATTATTAATTTAAATTGCAATTTTGTCTGGGGTTGTTGTTGTTTGTTTGCTTTCACCAGAAATTTGCAATACTTAAAAAGGGCCGTTTTCAAATGATTTATATGCAATAAAATGAAATACACTTATATTAAACGATATATACGTATATTTGATTTAAAGCATAAGACACAATTTAAGGAATGTATCAGCGGGTTAATCATTAATAACCACTTTTCGCCAAACAGGAGCGGCTCAGGAGGATCAGAAACTTCCCGAACCCCTTTCCGGAGGAGGCGACGACAAGGACGGTGGAGTGGGCATACTGACAGGTGCAATCCCGCATATAATCCAGAAACGATCCGCACTGGAGAATCTCCTCCTTTCGTTAACCAATGCCCACAACAGACGCAAAATTGAGGAGGTCGAAGGTAGAGAACTTAGAGATGTGGAGCTGGAAGACCTGGACATGGGAGGTCTGGTAGAGCGGACAGCGAGGGAGGCCGACGTCACAAATATCGGTGGAGAGATACAGTTGGAGGAAGTACACGAACAAGAGGGTCTACTTCGTCGTGGTATCAGAGCCGCGAAAAACCGCAGAAGGGGTGGACGACGTCGTAAAGGTAGAAAGAAGAAAAAGAATATGAGGAACAAGAAGAAAAAGAATAGGCAAAACAAGAAGAAAAAGAACAGAGCCAAGAATCCAATGAGAATGATGAAGACAGGGAGTAAGAGGCTGAACAAATTAATGAGACTCTTGAAAAAGGCAGGAATGGGTAACCAGAGAATGAGTGGCATGGGAATGGGTGGGGAAGGAATGAATGACCAAGGGATGGGTGGAGATGGTACTAATGACCAGGAAATGGGTGATGGAGGAACGAATGACCAGGGAATGGGTGATCAGGAAACGGGTACCCAAGGTATGGGTGAACAGGAAACGGGTACCCAAGGTATGGGTGACCAGGAAACGGGTACCCAAGGTATGGGTGACCAGGAAACGGGTACCCAAGGTATGGGTGACCAGGAAACGGGTACCCAAGGTGTGGGTGATCAGGGAATGGGTGACCAGGGAACGACTACTGAAGAGGTGGTTATAGAAATGTCCCAGCGGGGTGATGGACTTACTCTTTTGGATTTATTAGGGATGTCCTAGTTATTGGAGTCGTATGTGAAATACTTTAAGTTTAATTGAAATCAAAATTTATTTCTTAAGACTCAATATGGTTAGTAGTACTCCCAAGAGTCGGATGTGTAATTAATGTTTACCCTGTATAAATGTAACGCTCGGCTATTTTCACGTTAATGACATGACTACAACGCATTTTTGGTCACACACCGAACACCGAACATTAACGGGCAATGACATAAAGGGGAGAGGTAAAAAAAATACCCCAATAACCAACTGAGTCCAAACATAAGTTTATATACCAATGTATACGCTGGCTAGTGTGTATATTTAGGCTGGAAGGGTTTGTCTTTAACTCCTTCACTTTTGGGGAAAAACAAGCATCAATTTACCAGTATTGAATTAATCTCTGACCCGGATAGAAATTGACCCATAGGAAGCTACGGAACTAATTTCACTTTCACAGCATTTTCTGATAATAATTGTACAACAAAGTTAGGGGATATGCATGACTATGACATTTTCTGAGCAGAAACTTTAAACAGTTCTACTTGATTCTGGGACCTAAATAATATTGAGAACTGCTTCCAATGTTGTCATTTCTCTTTAAGTAAAACCCTGCAGCCGAAAGGCCAGTTTAAATGTTATTGCAATAAGGTTAAACTTATACCGCATTTGCCTCAGCTAAAAAACAATCTTGATCGCTAATTATGAAACCGTCAATATAACGGTTTCATACTTAGTGATCGAGATTGCATTTTAGCTGCAGCAAAGACGGTATCAGTTAAACCATACTTCAATAATTACTTTTAAATAGGCGTATATCTGCTGCTAAATATTGGCTACAAAAGACACCAAAATATAATTTTCAGTGAATGTTTCAAAATCACTCCTTACTGTGTAGGGATAAAAATAATGATATAATTTCACTCCTTTATTGTAGAGCTATACCCACTGTTTATCTCTAGAAATCAGTTACCTGGATAGATGAATAAAATTTAAGAAGACAAAACAAAAGTGCATGTATTTTGTTCAAACTATATACATATTTTGGTGTCAATTATTGTTGTGTGTGATTGAATGTGACTGTGTGTGTGGGTGGGGGGGGGTATGGGTAATACACGTACATGTATGTGTTTTTCTGTTTGTTAGCCTGTTAATATGTGTGATAGCTTGTTTATTAACCCTAATTAGCCCGGGTCTTTTTAGAATTGCATAGGGCCCGGGGGGGGGGGTCTAACTTGGCCCCCCTTCAGATCTCGGCCGCGGATCGCGCAATCGCCGCGAAAATTTGCACGTGCATAGAGCTGGATGTAATCTCCAAGACTGTATAGTTAGAGTTTTGAAAAATAATTATCTTCTATTTTCTAAGTAATTAATTATGCAAATTTATGTATAAAATCATATTTTTGCATATAACTCACTTTAAACAGCTCACAGAATACTATTATTTGGTGATAATATTCTTTTGACATTTCTAACAATTATCTATCAAATAAATTGCTGAATCAGAATTAGTTTCTTATGTATTTTATTGTTTCATGAATTTCTTATGTATTTCTTTGTTTTTTTGACCTATTTTTTTTATTGTTTTTTCGATGAAATTTGTCGGGGACAATTTTGCGATCATAAACAGCATAAAATTAATTTCAATCAGAAAAAGTAATAATAATCATACATTTATGAATTTGGGCTGAAAACACAATTTGCATTGAAATTACACACGATTTCATGTTTTTGAGCGATTTTTTGGTGTGACATGCAAGTACGAAAAGCTGCGTAACTTCGGAACCGCGTACCCGGACGTCGCGAATTTGGTCTCAAAAGATGCGCAAGACTTGAAAGTAAAAAGTCAGCGAGCGACGCGGTCAAAAAATTTCGCGTGGTGGAATGGTCGCGAACTTTGTCGAGGGGTGGGGGCTATTTTAGCCCCCCCCCCCCGGCCAGATAGGGTTAAGTTTGTTCCTTATGTGTCTGTTTGTCTGTATGTGTTATTTATTTGTAATGCGTACATAGAGAAACGTAAAATGCCACTTAGACGAGACCGTGAAACTTCCAGTCTTGACAACCAGAAATACATGATCCTCTATGTCACTAGACGTAGTCTCTGATTAGGTCTAAAGATGAAGCTCTGAAAAAATACAGTTCAAAATGATCATTAAGTGCTTTTAAGAAGTGAAAATCAACAAACGAACATTCCAGTTTTCCCAGTAAACAGCTGTTTTATCGATTTTTTGTAGTTACCACGGGACTTTAATTCATGTGCCGATACTTAACGTAAGAAATCGATATGTTTTCTTCTTAGTGAAATTCATTCTGTACTCCATATATGTTTTTAGTCACGAAAACATTCTTGATTTGTAATTTGTTGTATTGTTATATTTTGAGAAATGCAAAATAAACTGAACTGAACTGAACTGAACTGAACTTACCATGAAGGTCATATATCAAAGTTTAAACATATTTCTATCAGGGCTTCCACAATATTAAATATTGTGTGTAAATACACAAAACCACTACAGAGCTTGGCAATTGACAATCGACATTTCCATGACGGATAATCTAATACTAGTAATCTACTTGCATTTACGAGTATATTTTCAAGTACAGCCCGGTGAAACCGAGGATTTCATCCGCAGAGAAGGATTTTTATATTTTTCCTTCAATTTATTCATTTCATTTGCTGAGTTATACCATGAAGTGACACAATTATCAACCGAAGGTCAAAATACTGTGGGACATATAATGCCAAAAAAGCGAGTGAAAAACCGCTAAATATGAATATGTCAATAATGATATCAGATTTTCTTTGTAAAGAGGTATTCGCTTCCAACGCCGCATTAAGCTATGAAGTGATATTTGGTGCGGTTAAAATGTCTGCTCTGTATGAGGTTTTATGAAATCATGGAAGTCTCCATCATAAACACAAAGTATAATAAAGCAGCACTTAATGCGTTATGATTGACAAGATTCAATAGATAGTGCAATTCTATAATGGATACAGTGCTTCAAGGGATTTCGTGGCTACAAATATTGAAGCATCAGTGAAATGAGGAATACACGTATTATGCTAAATTGAATTACCATTGCTAAATTTTTTGAAAGAAATCCATTATCACTTGCTTCCTTTTGTGTGAAACAACTTATAAAGTTTAAAGATCGTGACTACATGTATTAAGCGATATTGTGATAAATAAAATTGGCATTACGATTTCAAAAAAGAAATTAAATTAGATATTATCTGCTACGTTTTTCTTTAAAAAAAACTTATATAGAGAGCTTTAAGTAAAACTTTTATATTAAATAACAGTTCATAGAGAAATATTACAAGTATATGGCTTCTTTTATCATGTCGATAGCAGTATTTGGTTGATATTTGTTGGCTATATTAGATGTATCGGGAAACTTGTGTTTTGATTCTACTACAAAGAAAGAAAAAAGACTGACTTTTAATATTTGCCAAGCTAGGCGGATTCGTTCTCTTTCCGCACTAAGTTCTTCTTCCTCTAAAATAATTTCCTTATGGGCTCCTGATGTTGTGTAAGTTTGATGAAACATTTCTTTACAAACACACCATGAAACGACCAGTACCAGTTATGCGTATCCGTTATTGGGGGGGGGGGGGTGCCATCATTATAAATGTGTATGATAAGTTCTGCGAGTTAAGATCAGAAGAAATATGAACCCTAAATATCCCTAAAACCGTCTTTTCAATAATTGAACCACCACTCTTGGACAGTCAATCAAGAATCAGATTTCTTCTTGATTTCCGCGATTATCCAAGTTCAGAAAGTTTTGAAACATGAAACTTAATAACAGACATTACCACAAAACTAATCACATTCTACACAATTCCCATACACCAACTGAAAATTTTCTCTCCATGTGCAGTCAAGAACATCCATATAGGTTGGGGAATCAAGCATTCCCGGATTCAATCGATTAGATACAGTGTATAGTCTTTAAATTACAGGCAATTATAATGAATAATGCAAGACTGCAATGACACGGTATTAAGGATATCAGAGGAAATGGTAGTATCATTTAAATAGGGTTTTTATCTTTACATTTACGTATATGCCTCCTTTGTGGCAAAGATGTCATTATACTATTCTGCCCCGACTGCAACCCTTTAAAGGCATCCTTTAACAATGTTTTCAGTTTAAAAATCTAAGCTACACTATCATTCTAGTGTCTCTGATAAAGTCTAAAAAATGAAGTCCTGAAAAATTGCTGTTCAAAATGATCATTAAGTGTTTTTTCCCATACACTGCTGTGTTATAGAATTTTTGTCCACAGGATATTAACTATTATGTGCCGATATCCATTCGTCAGCATTTTGTTAATGACGACATAATTGTATAAAGTTTTCTGTTTAATGGTGTTTATTTGTCCATTCAAACACTATCGCGGTCAGATATCAATGTTTGCATTTGTTTCACAGAGGCTTCCACAATGTTAAAGTGATAGGCTAACATTGTGGGGCTTCAATTTAAAAAATTGTCAAACTGTGATATCTGAGCTACATAGTAGTGTTCAAATGGACAAATAAACACCCTAGAATACAAAAGTTTGGAAAGTTACACTGCCCATGGCAAGTTATGCATGAATAAACAATTAAAACTCGGGGCGAGTGTACACACAGTAAGTCTATGGGAGGAAATGGGCAAGTGAATCTGGTCAACTTACGATTTTCACTTTTTTAAAGCACTAAATAATCATTTTGAAATACAATTTTTCAGGGCTTCATTTTTAGACCTTATCAAAGACACTGGTAGCGTGGGGAATCATGAAGCTCAGATTTTTTTAACTGTGGTAAATGTTAGCCAATACCTTTAAATAATGTTTCTATGGCAGTATGCAATAAAATAGTGATTGACTTTTAGATCTGGGAGATATCAGTCAAAAACAATACAAAAGCAAACGCACGAGTCCATAGTTCTTATCCCCACTGCGGGGACATGATAGATTGTCAGTTAGTTCCATGGAAACGGGAAATATAATCAATAATTCACCAATCGAATTACGAATGATTCATAGCTTCCATCTTTCCTCGATAACGCTAATTTTGAGACAGACAATTTGAAGTAATTCCGCTCAGGGCTTTTTGTAAAGCAAACTGGCAAGATATGAGATCAGTGGCAGCAATTTATTGATATATCACAGGGGGTGGTGCCACCCCTAAAATTCTCAAAATGATTTAAAAAAACTAGGTTTTTTCGCAGTGTAATTCATGAAATTTCAGTTTTGACATTTCCGTCCGCCCCCCCCCCCGAGTTTTCGGCCTCCCTAAAATTTTGCCCTGGCACTGCCTCTGATCTACCTACATATCTTTAAAACTATCAACGTTGTATAATTTTGATTCGTATATCAATCATTTGCTTTGCTTTGTAATCATGACAGTTTTTATGCTTTCTTTGCGTGGAATATTCAATTCCAATGAAATTCTGCTCTTCATCATTGCCAATTACAGTCAGAATTCGTTTGCTCCGCCCATTCCTGATATCATTTTGTTCAATCTGTTGTGATGGCGACCCCACTGCTTTATGGTATAAAGAGCGAGGTGGTCAATTATAAGCTCAGATCGTTCCACTAAGTGATAGCACGTAATTGTTAATGCGGTGTACTCATGCAACTCGTTTAGACATTTCAGTCGCTCACTTCAAACTTTTGTTGTGCTCTCTATATCGGTCCCGCACGGGAATCGTTTAAACAACAACTTGGAGTGCCTATTTCAGCAAATTTAAGTCGAGATATCTTGTTTGCATTTAAACATACCAACATGTTTAATACTTCGGAATCATATGAAACCGAAGAGATCACTGCCACATCTATCGATGATTTCCGGCATGAGTTTACCGACGGGTCGCCATCATCATTTACTTCGCATCAGCTACCCACCACCGCGGCCGAACAAATCAATCAGGCTGACTTCACCCGCGTCCAGTTCGCCACCGCTGTATGCTACTTAATCATATCAATCACGGGTTGGGTAGGGAATTTGCTGGTCATATTGTCTGTCGTTTTGTCGAGAAAGCTTCAGACTTTAACCAACGTGCTCGTAGTCAGTTTGAGTCTCGCCGACATGACAACGTGTCTCGTTCTGCCGTTCCAATCCACCGCCTTACTCAGCAAGTCAGGCCTGCCCTTCCCCGATGTCATCTGCGCAATCATCGGCGGAATGACGTACACGGCGTCGTGTTGCAGTGCGATGACTCTGTCGGCCATCGCCTTCACCCGTTGGTATGTCATCACCAGATCCATTCGTGGTCATCGAGGTATCTACACCACGACCGGTGTGGTTCTCCTAGCCGTCGTCATTTGGACCGTGGCCATAACCGCCATGGTTGTTCCTCCTGCGGTGGGTATCGGCACGTATGGCTACACAAGCTACTACGGCTGGTGTAATCTAACGAGAGACAACCCCCTCGACAGATACTTCATCTTCATCCCTGGTCTCATCCTCATCATTTGCCTCGTAACCACCGCCACCTTCTACATCCTCATCTTGCGATACGTGAGACGCAACCACCGCGCCTTTCGAACCACGTTTTCCCAGGACGCAACAGAGCCGAACAAGTCAGAAACCGGACAGTCGTCGTTCCAGAGAAGAGAAACGATGATCACGAAGAATCTCTTCATTGTCTACTGCGCCTTCTTCATCTGCATTCTGCCAACTGCCATCAATTTCATCCTCCCCGGTTGGAGTTCGTCCCACTTCTACTCCTCGATAACAGTTTACTCCAACAGCGCCGTTAATCCCATCATTTACGGACTGAAGCATCCCAACTTTCAAGAAGTGTTCCGCTGCATACTGACTTGTCGATTTTCGCAGATCCCCGCTCCGACCAAATTTCTGCAAAAGCGAATAAGATCGCAAGCAGGTAGGGATAAGATTACCGGCAAAATCGGGGAGCTAACAGTAGAATCCAGTAGCACACTTAATACAGTTACAAGCCATATTGAAAATGAGAATCTGTAAACAACAACAAAAAGTAAATCTTGTTTGTGGTTACTTCTTGATTTACATGGCTTCAAAGCCCTTATTATTTTTTTCAGTTTACGTTACTTGTAAAAGCACTAAATCAGTTTGCCCATTAAGAATGACTTATCAGCATATCTACTTCGGCCACCTTTCTAGCTATAAAATAAAATCTAAAGCCAAATTGCATAAACAAATACCAAATATTGTGTATTTTCTACTTTTGATCGGTTCCATGTGTACAAACGGACTGAAGCACCCCAACTTTCAAGAAGTGTTCCGCTGCATACTGACTTGTCGATTTTCGCAGATCCCCGCTCCAACCAAATTTCTGCAAAAGCGAATAAGATCGCAAGCAGGTAGGGATAAGACTACCGGCAAAATCGGGGAGCTAACAGTAGAATCCAGTAGCACACTTAATACAGTTACAAGCCACATTGAAAATGAGCATTTGTAGAGAAAATAGATCTAGTTTGAGGTTATTTTTTAATCTGCCAGGCTTAAAAAGCGCTCATAATTTTTCTTTTTAGCTTACATCAGTCGCAATGTACATGTACTGTATAAAGGCGATAAATCATTTTCCCATTAAGAATGACTTATCAGCATGAGTACTTTGGCCATCTACTTATCCAGCTATAGAATAAAGTCTGAACCAAAATTACACAATCAAAAACCAAATACTGCGTGTCTTATTTTCTACTTTACCGTAGTTAAAAAATGCATTCTTCTCCAAATTCAATTAAGTGGATTTAGCGCCTTTAGATCTGAGATCTCCATATAAAACTTTACCCTCCCTAACCATCGGACCATATATCCCGCCTGCACAGGTGTGCACAGGGCTGGACATTTTAGTATCCGACCGTCTGCCCATAGCGTCGGGCGGGTAAAAACAGAAAGATATATACCTGACGGGCTGGATGGTAAATTGTTTGTAGATTGCAACAGGAAATTGTGGTCCTCTCAGCTCCCCATTTGTACTGCGTGGTGGAGAGGGGTATTGCGGATGTAGTGTCTTACCCAAGGACGTACGCAGTCCCCGCAACGGGATTCGAAACTCAAACTGAGATTTCTAACTGTAAAAATAACTGACTAGCAGAGTAAACTGGTCGTATTAGTGTGAATTGTTCGTTGTAAATTCAACGGAACGTTTTTAGTCTTATAAAGTTTTATTATTGATATGTATCCCCAAAATAACGTAAAAATGAGGCAGGTTTCAGTGCACGAGCAAAAATCTACGTACTGACTCCTCAATTTCATAGCAACGTATCTTGAATTATTTGAAACATTATAAGCGTATTGTGTGGTTATTTAGAAAATAATACGAATTTTAAAACGTGGATGTAATCAATTCAAAATCTGAAGTCTAGTAAGTATTTATGTTTGCACATATTTCTTTTTGGTGGATTTGTTATATCAATAGAGGCTATAAAAAGTATTAGATGAAAATATCAAACTTTTTTTAATCAAACTTTTGTGAAAGTGGCTGGACTAGTGGGTGTACGTACACCTTCATGATTATGAGATAAATAAAGTATCGTGAAAATAATCATTCAACTCAGTTCACAAAATAAACGTTAAGACGGGGTATAGGGAGTCAAGTAGCATTATGCACCGCCGACTGCTGCAAATTCACCACACGTTTTTTTTTTTGTCTTCAAGTTGAGTTAAGATTTTATGATAATTGTTATGTAATTGATTTCATTTGCTTTATTCCAACTTGATTGAATGTCATATGATTTTGGTTTTGCTTCATATATATTTTTAATTTTTATTAGTACCATTTGATTTGACCATGATTTCACATGGTCTTTGATGACTTATTTGTTTGCATAAATTTATGTGCGTTGTTCCTAATGTATATCTCAATCTGTAAGTGACATAGTACTTGGCTTTTAACAGGCTTTAACCTGACTTTGATTTGCTCGGTTTTATCAGTTTACTATTGATCCACACATTTTAACCAACACAGTTTCAGAATATGATGACATGATTTTTTCATCTTGAGAAGTGTTGCATAGTATCGTAATCATAAGAAGACTATCAAAAATGCTGTAAAATGAGCATCAGCTAAAGTGCTAAAGGGAAGTGTCATTCCCTCAGAACAAAAATTGAATAGAACATGGAGTAAGCGAAATATTACATAAAAGGAAAGAATAAAACGATATTTCCTTCGTAGCTTTCTTGTAGATGTAGCTTTTGAATCAAAGAAATGAAAACGGTTCCTTTGATTTCTTAGTCTGTTTCCAGATGTTTAAATTAAGGAAGTGTATATTAATATGGAAACTACTGTTATACGGTTCCTCCCAGAAAAAAAAAACAGAACCCTAAAACATAGGCTTATTGTGCGGAAGCAATGGGGCGTATTATTGAAAACACATGCTCAAAATAAATTTTAATTGATGCTCGTTCAAATTATACATTTAGCAAACTTATTTATTCATGTACAGTATCTTTGATAACCGTGACTTTGAAAATTTTATATCAAAAACTATTTGCTACACTTTCTGGCTTAGACCCTCAGCACATCAGAAAAGGAAAGAGATGGACACCCCTTAGTTCTCGGTGTCAAAGCCAACAAGTGAAGCAAATGGCTTTTGATATTACATTTTCAGTCATGGTACTCAGAGAAGCTTGAATAAATAAGTTTGCTTAATGTATAATGTGAACGAGCATAAGTTTATTATGAACATGTTTCCTTCAATAAGCACAATAAGCCTTTATTTTAGGGTCCTTTTTTGTAGGCCGCACTGTATATTAAATTAAGAAGGGACCAAAAAATCTCAAAAAATTGTCACTTATTGCTACAACACTGATGCACAATGATAAAAAAACAAAGTAGAACTAGAGTCATTTTTCAACCAATGACTTGCGTTTATCTTGTTTTATTTTATTTATTACTACTACTAATAAGTGGACATCTCGAACCTTGTTCGCCGTACAAAAGTTTGAGATAAATGTACTTTCTCGGGGTACTTGGTAGTGATAAGATTGTTTTAGTGATAAGAAAAATCATTTAAAATAGAGCAACTTTGTGTAAACAAGCTTCACGTTTATTTCTTATTCAAAGAGATTTGGGAATTGATATTTCGAACTACGGATGATTAAAATACTGATGTCTGGCACATTTAGTAAACATCTGTAGCAATCTTACATTATTTCAAGTCTTAGATTATATATTTTTTTTTTAAAGAGTGGCACTCATCAGCATATATATCGGCCAAGTTCATTTGAAGTGATTGATACATGTACATGTATATAGGTAATATGTCGATGATTAATTCCTTAAAGGAGGAATCATGGATACTGTTATAGACATTGTATTGAAATGAAATGAGTGCATTTATATGTTGCTCGTTTAAAGCCCAAGTTTAGTTTTGGGGATTTTTTTATTTGAAAGCTCTATGCCCAAAGGTTATATCACACAATAACAGATTCTGAATGTTTCTGGTTTTTGTATTAATTAAGGAAAAAGTCCTGCGGGTGGGGGGGGGAGGGGACCCCCGAGGTTTTCGACTATATTTTACACATTATAGCAATTCAAGGGTTAATAGGTGTTAAAGGTCATATGAGTTATACCTCATCAGAAAGGACATACTCTTTCTTTCTGATGAGGATAACTCATAATACCCTTACAGTAATAACTTAAGGTAATCATATAGCACCTGAACACCTATTAACCCTTTGGATGCCTTAACACTGTAAAATATAGTCGAAAATCTGTTCTTCCCGAGATTTTTTATTAATGATTTAAAAAAAACGAAAGACATTCAGAATCTGTTATTGGTGTGATATGACCTTTGGGCATAAAGCTTTCAAATAAAAAAATCCCCCAAACCAAACTTGGGCTTTAATAATCCAGATAGACTTTAACTGCGTTAGAGCGATTTTTTTTTAGACAATTAAAAACTAATTTATTATGTGGATGCAATTATGCCGTGAAAAACAATAAAGGGATAAAAATGGGGATATAAAGAAATGGATACCGTTCCTGTTTCCCGTTTCAATAATAGTAGGCCACTACACTCATCCAGCAGGTGCAAAAAAAGATACATCCAATTTCAGAACATTGTATCTCAAAAAGTATGATGCGGCTCTGTCATACATAAAACGTAGTTGTGGGATATTACTAATGAATCTGTCCATGTATGTCTAGACTGGAGGATACAACTGTTTACTATATGCTTTTTGAAGGGCCCTGCGTTTCCAAATAAACACAACAACAAAAGTAACTACCTCCTTTTTCAAAATACCATAACTTTTTAAAGAAACGGTTTTGAGCACATTTATTTTGCATGGGTGTTTCTGCACCAACTGACTAACTTCTGTGTGAAAATGTGATTGATTCGTCAAGTCATGCATGAGTGAGCACGTATTAGAGGCAAAAATATAACTTTTCAAATGTCACAAGGGTCATTTTGAGCCGTTTGTGATACAGGATTTTGACAAATTATGATTGTGTTGAATGATTAAGCACTATTTATGTTGATCATTGATTGTTTGACCCCCTTACACATCTTTTCGCACTTTTCGCATATTTCACGCTTCAGTGAGCTCAATTTAAAAATTTCCATCCTTCCTCAATTTTGAAATTGTAAAATCCATTAAATTTATTGAAAAATTAAAATCCGATATTTTTCAGCAAAATGTATCTTTACATATGTTGTAAGAACAAAGGAGGTTGTAGCCATGTCATGGTTCAGTGAGCACACTTTATCAATAAAGCAAAAAAAAAACCCCATTATTTACCATTACTTTGGCATAAGAGATGACTTCTGTGATTTTTGAAAAATGACACTTTTGCATTAAATGCGAGATGCATGGCGAGACGGATTAATCTTATTTTCACACGGAGGTTAGTCAATGAGTGTAGAAATGTTCCTGCCAAATTATTTCGCTAAAACTTATTTCGTTGAAAAATTATGGTAGTCTGAAAAAGGGGTAGTCACTTATTTGTTGTGTGTATTTGATTTTCTCAACTATTAGACAAAGGTTATATGCTTTATTGTTTTGTGTTTTCAATGCTTTATATTTGTAAAACTAATAATGATATTATGTTGATTTTATTAACAGAATTTAATAAAAGCAAATTTAATTAAATATACTTATATGGATGTGTTTATAATTATCATGATTATTATGACTGGATATATATAGATTAAATTCAGTTATTGTATTGTAGTTTTAAAGTATGTCAAGCTTTTCCTTGTATTTTTTTTATAACATTGTTACATTTGGAAATGAAAAATGAAATGAATGAATCATACGTATACTACAGCATTTGTCAAAGATTATAAAACAGGAAGTAAAACCAACAATGATGAATGATGAACTGCATGCGTAATTTGGATCTTAACTCTATTAGAGCTGGGGCTGGCCAATTATTTGATGTTACACTCAAGAACACTCAGTTTTCCGTCCATATGCAATCAAGAACATTCGTTTTATAGGCCCACGTTTGGAGGGCACATTCAACCACAAAAAAAATCCTGGATTCAATTGATATTTAAATACAGGCAAATATAATGAATAATCCATGACTGCAATGACAATGTCGTTCACGCTATTAGAGGAAATGGCGGAATCAGTGTTTTAAGTTTGCATTGTGGTGATGCCCTTTTTGCATAAAAGATGTCACTCTTCTATTCTGTACTGACTACAACCCTTTAAAGGCATCGTTTACAATGTTGTCAGTTTAAAATCTGAGCTATGATCATTCATGCTACTATAGTGTCTCTGATAAGGTCTAAAAATGAAGTCCTGAAAAATTGCAGTTCTAAGCAGTTCTAAATGATCAGTACGTGCTTTCCCCCATATGCCCTGCTGTTACAGAATTTTTGTCCACGAATCATTAATAGATGTGCCTATCTCTATTTATATTTTGCTTGTGACGACATAATTATATATAAAAAAAAATTGTTTTGTTTTTATCTGGGAGATATTTGTCTGAAACAAAACAAAAGCAAACGCACGAATCTATAGTACCGGCGTGATGGCTTAGTGGATAGAGCTTCCGCCTCACGTGCGGAAGGTCGCGGGTTCGAGCCCCGGCCGGGTCATACCAAAGACTTTAAAAATGGTACCTTCTACTTTCTAGCCAGGCGCTAGGCATTCTAGTAACAGAGAAGGGTAATAACAATGTTATGCAGGGCCTGCTGAAAGAGCAGTCTATCAGACTGAAGTGGCTACCCTGGGTCAATAAGACGTTATTATTATTATTTATAGTACTCGCCCCCATGCATGGAATAAATTTATTGTCAGTTGGTCCCATGGAAACGAGAAAATAATCAATAACCTATCCCGTACTGCAATTTACCAGTCGAAATACGAGATTGATGAATGATGGTTTGATGAATCCATGAAGCATGAACCTCTCTGGACCTCATGCAAACTGTATTTTTTTATCACCCCTTGAAATGCCATTTTGAAGCAAGAATTACGTAGAAGTCCCTACAAAGGGAGTGGTAGGGGCCAAAAGAGCCCCTTCCTATTTTTGAGAACCCGTTGATGCCCATGCATGTGATTAAAGGTACACCGCGAGGTAACGTGACAATCAGAAAAGCACCGACTATAAAACCAGAAATAAAATTCAGCAGCTTTATCAGCCGTTGCTATCTATTAGTATGGGTATATGTTCGCCTAGGTACCACAGATCATTTTAAAAAACTTCGAATGATTCATAGCTTCCATCTTTCATCAATAACGCTATGAACACAATTTTGAGACAGACAATTTGAAGTATATCCGCTGAGGGTTGTTTAGAAAGCCAAAGTAATATGTTTTAGGTTAATGGCAGTAAGTTCAGTTATCGGCCTATCACAGGTGTGGTGCCACGGGGGGGGGGGACGGAAGCCTTTGAAAGTTTAAAAATATAACAAAAAACAGGGATTTTGCAGTGTAAGTCATAAAATTTCAGTTTTGGGAATTTGCGTTGCCGCTCCCTCAACGTTTTTGGCCTCCCTAAGATTTTGCCCTGGCACTGCCCTTGATATCCTTATATCTCTATCGACGTTGTATAATTTTGATTCGTATATCAAGCATTAGCTTTGCTTGTAATTGTAACAGTGTTTATGCGTTCTTGGCGTTGAATATTCAATTCCAATTACATGTTCATTCTACTTTTCATCATTTCCAAGGATTATTTTTCAGCTTGAATTACTGTCAGAACTCTGTTCCGCCCTTTCTTCGTCGTTTTATTGCGGTGACGACGCCATTGCTTGATGGTATAAAAAGCGAGGTGACCCATTATCGACTTATACCGTTTCACTAAGTGGTATAGTGTTTCACGTAATGCGGTATATTCATTAAATTCGTGTCAAGGTTATCAGTCTCTCACTTCCAAATTTTGTTGTGCTCACTGTAACCCTCCCGCAAAGGAATCGTTTGTAAGCCTATAAACATTAACAACTTCGAGTAACCATTTCATCAGATTTTAGTCGAGATATTTTGCATACTTTTAAACAACATACCAAGATGTTTAATACTTCGGAATCATATGAAATCGAAGAGATCACTACCACAACTATCGATGATTTCCGGCATGAGTTTACCGAAGCGACGCCATCGTCATTCACTTCGCAGCTACCCACCACCGCGGTCGAACAAACCAGCTTGGCCGACTTCAGCCGCGTCCAACTCGCCACCGCTGTGTGCTACATAATCATATCAATCACGGGTTGGGTAGGGAATTTGCTGGTCATATTGTCTGTCGTTTTGTCGAGAAAGCTTCAGACTTTAACCAACGTGCTTGTAGTCAGTTTGAGTCTCGCCGACATGACAACGTGTCTCGTTCTGCCGTTCCAATCCACCGCCTTACTCAGCAAGTCAGGCCTGCCCTTCCTCGATGTCATCTGCGCGATCATCGGTGGGATGACGTACACGGCGTCGTGTTGCAGTGCGATGACCCTGTCGGCCATCGCCTTCACCCGTTGGTATGTCATCACCAGATCCGTTCGTGGTCATCGAGGTATCTACACCACGACCGGCGTGGTTCTCCTAGCCGTCGTCATTTGGACCGTGGCCATAACCGCTATGGTTGTTCCTCCCTCGGTAGGTATTGGCACGTATGGTTACACCAGCTACTACGGCTGGTGTAATCTAACGAGAGACAATCCCCTCGACAGATACTTTATCTTCATTTCTGGTTTCATCCTCATCATTTGCCTCGTAACCACCGCCACCTTCTACCTCCTCATCTTGCGATACGTGAGACGCAACCACCGCGCCTTTCGAACCACGTTTTCCCAGGACGCGACGGAAACAAACACGTCAGAAACCGGACAGTCGTCGTTCCAGAGAAGAGAGACGATGATCACGAAGAATCTCTTCATTGTCTACTGCGCCTTCTTCATCTGCATTCTGCCAACTGCCATCAATTTCATCCTCCCCGGTTGGAGTTCGTCCCACTTCTACTCGTCGATAACAGTTTACTCCAACAGCGCCGTTAATCCCATCATTTACGGACTGAAGCATCCCAACTTTCAAGAAGTGTTCCGCTGCATACTGACTTGTCGATTTTCGCAGATCCCCGCTCCGACCAAATTTCTGCAAAAACGAATAAGATCGCAAGCAGGTAGGGATAAGATGACTGCTAAAGTCGTGGAGATATCAGCAGAACCTAGTAGCACACTTAATACAGTTACAAACCACATTTAAAACGAGCACATGTAAAGAAAATAGATCCTGTTTTAGGTATTTTCTTAATTTTCAAGGCTTAAAAAGCGCTCATTATTTTTTCAGTTTACATAAGTCGTAATGTAATGACGCTAAATGAATTTTCCATTGAAAATAACTTATCAGCATCTGCACTTCGGCCACCTTTCTAGCTATAAAATAAAATCTAAAGCCAAATTGCATTTAAAAAATGCCAAATATTGTGTATTTTCTACTTTTCCTCGGTTCCATGTATACAAACTTGAGCAAAGAAATGGATTTTACCCAAATTAAATAAAGTGAAATTGGCGCCTTTAGAACTGAGCTCTTCATATAAAAGTTATTGGTTTTCTGAGCCTTTGCGGCGCTTTCTCACGACTTTACCCTCCCTGATCATGCATGGGACTCTATACCGCCTGCACAGGTGTGTACAGGGCTGAATATTAGCACCCGCCCGTCTCCCCCTGGCGGGTAATTAGGCGTCGGGCGGGTAAAAATACAAGATACCTGACAGGCTAGCGGGTAAATTTTGTGTAGATTACGACAGGAATCCTGGTCCACTCAGGTACCCATTTGTACAGCTTGTGGAGAGGGGTATTGGGGATGTAGTGTATTACCCAACAGGGGCGTTGATTCATTTTTCGGATTGGGAAGGGGGCAAAAGTGAAAAAAATGTCCAAAATTTTCGGTGCGCTCCGCAAACCAAATTGTAATACAGAATTTTGGAAAATTCGCAATTTTGTATGTTTAAAAGTATTTTATACCATGTCGAATGGTTTTATATTGCTTTCCAATGCTTTTTAAAACATGTATTTGCATTGCATATTATGAATTTTTCAAATTGTCAAAATGATTGGGGGGTGGAGGGGGCAAATAGATATGGTTGCCATCCCAACATTTTCATTGGGGGGATCACGCCCTGCCCCCCCCCCGATCGACGTCTCTGTTACCCAAGGACGTACACAGAAGCCAAGCAGGATTCGAAACTGATAACTGTAAAAATAATTGACCAGCAGAGTTACTGGTAGTATTACTCTCAATTGCTCGTTGTCAATTTAACTCAAGGTTTTTAGTCTCTTAAAGTTTCATTATTGATATGTATCCCCAATATAACATTAAAAAATGGTGTAGGCTTCAGTGCACGTGGTAATCCAAAAATCTATATACTGATTCCTCAACTGCATAGCAACGTATCTTGAATTATTTTAAACATCGTATTATTGAGTGGTTATTTAGAAAACAATATAAATTTGAAAACGTGGATGTAAAATTAATCACTTTAAAAATTGAAGGTCTGGTAAGTATATATGTATATTTTCTTTTGGGTGGATTTTTTTTTATACATAAAGGCTGTTAAAACATTAAATGAAAATAATATCAAATTTCTTTTTTTTTTAAAAAGACAGGGCTGTATATGTTGTGTGAAAATGGCTGGGCTGGCTGCACGTACATCTGTATCATTATAATATAAATGAAGTACCGTGAAAATAATCATTCAACTTAGTTCACAAAGTAAATTTTAATATGGGGTTTAGGGAGTCAAGTAGGACTATGCTCTGCCGATTGCTGTAAACTCACCACACGTTGCTGCGTTGAAGTAGAGTTTATGATAATTATTAATGGAATTGATTTCATTTGGTTTATTCCAACTTGATTGAATGTCATTTGATTTTGGCTTCGCTTCACATATTGTTTAGTTTTATCAGTACCATTTGATTTGACCATGATTTCAGATGATCTTTGACGACGATTTTGCTTAGTTTCGACTGATTTGTTTGCATAATCTGTAGGTGAAATAGTGCTTGGCTTTTAAAAGGTTTTACCCTGACCGACACATTTTCAGAACATGATGACACCATTTCTTCAACATGAAAAGTGTTGCATAGTATACAAATAATGAATGTTTATGAGTGCAATTGACAGAATATTTCATTAGGTGAAAGATGAAATGATCCATACAACGAGGTGCAGCCGCGTTGAAAGGATCAATAATTTCATCTTTCACCGAATGAAATATTCCGTCCATTGCATGAATGAAAAAAACATCCATTATTTATTCTATATGACACCTTAAAATAGATCCTAGTCACTTAACGTGTTATGAATTCAGAAACAACAGAGAAGGGACTTACATTTTGGTGTACGAGCGAGATCAAGAGAGTGCTGCGCTGATCGCTTGCGCGCTGTCTATATATCATATCGCATGCACTCGCAGGCATGCAAACGCAAGCGTTTTACTTGTAGTGTGCCAGGGTCTCGCACTGATCTGGGCGTGCGTGCAAATGGACAAAATCGCATGGATCCTAGATTGCAATGTAAATGGATCCACGATTGCACGAATAATGACGTAATAGTAAAATGGGACAAATTATCAATATCAAACAACCAATCAAATGACAAGGACCTATTTAGGTGTCATATAATACAGTATCGTGAACATAAGGATTTAGGAGACCCTTAAACAATACTGTAAAATGAGCATCAGCAAAAGAGCTGAAACTAAAAAAAAAATGAATATGATATGGAGTAAGCGAATCATTACATAAAAGGAAAGAATAAAACAATATTTTCTCCGAAGCTTTCTTGTAGCTTTTATGTGAAAGAAAACAAAAACATTTTCCTTTATTTCTTAGTCTGTTTCCAGATGTTTAAATTAACCCATCGTATGTTGATATGGAAACTACTATTATACAGTGTGTCCCAGAAAAAAAAAACAGAAGCGTAAAACAAAGGGTTATTGTGCGGAAGTAATTGGGCGTGTTGTTGAAAACACATGTTCAAAATAAACTTTGACTTATGTTCGTTCAAATTATACGTTTAGCAAAAATTGTACAGTATCTCTGACTTTGACAATAATTATAATGTGTAAAAGCATTTGCTACGCTTTTTGGCTTAGACCCTCAGCACACCAGAAAAAGAAAGAGATGAACACCTCTTAGTGCTCAGTGTCAAAGCCAACAAGTGTAGCAAATGGCTTTTGAATTTTGATAGGAAATTTTCAGATGTAGATTATCAGAGATACATCAATAGATAAGTTTGCTTAAAGGTATCATGTGAAAGAACATAAGTCTTAGTTTATTTTGAACATTTTTTTTTATCATTCGCCTCATCGCTTTCACACAATAAGTCTAATTTGTTTTAGGGTTCTTTTGTCTGGGACGCACTGTATATTGAATTTAAAAGGGCTAAAAAAATAATAATTGTCACTTATTGCTACAACACTGATGCACAATGAAGAAAAACAAAATAAAACTAGACACACTTTTCCTCCAATGACTTGATTTTATTACATTTTTGTATTAGTTACTTCTAATAAGTGGACATCTCAAACCTCGTTCGCCGTACAAAGTTCGAGATAAATATACTTTCTAGGGATACTTGGTAGTGATAAGATTGTTTGAGTGATTAGAAAAATATCTTAAAACGCACAATTTTGTTTGAACAAGCTTCACGTTTATTCCTAATCTAAAGAGCTTTGGGAATTGATATTTCGAAGTATACGGATTATTAAAACATGCCTTGCAAATGAAGTAAACATCTGAATAATTTATTGGTAATCACTCACAAACCTCACATTATTACTTCTCTTCGTTGGGGGTGGTAACAATCAGCAGCATATAACTGGCCGCGTTAATTCGAATTGAGTGATACACGCAGGTAATATATTGGTCAATGTTGATGATAAGTTCCTTTTAGAAAGAATAACGATATACTCTAATACACATAGTACA
>JZLH01S0376505.1:32893-44644 GCA_001188425.1 Eucidaris tribuloides
CATATGGGTGCACCATGAAGAGAGGAGGGATCACCACTCTGTTGGATTGGACTCAAGTCTTTAGTCAAACCAAGACTGAAATCATCTTCCTCCTCGTCTTGTCTGAAGGACGATTTGAAAAATCCTCATCCTCCTCCTTCTTGTCGTCTTCTTCTCTAAAAGATGATTTGAAGAAATCTTCTTTCTCCTCCTCCTCTTCTGTGAAGGATGATTTAAGCAGGGATCGACCAGCCAGACTGGTGTCCATCCACATCTCTGACTGCCTCACTGATTGGTCTAATGGGCTCCTGTAGGCATCCTGCAGGGAGACTTGGTCACCAGTACATGCTATTGGACTCAGATCCGGGCCGGGAGTCAGTGGGCAGACGATGGATTTATCTGTAAAGCAACAATAGTCATGGAAACAATGTCCGATATTTGCTCCGGCGACAATTAATCTAAAGGTTATTTCATGCACTAACCCTGACCTCAACCTTACCCCTAACCCAAACACTAACCTCAACCCTAAACAAATTTAATACCATCTGTACCATCTCGCAATCTAAGATCTACTGAAAAAGATTTTTTGCATTGTCTGAGTATTCAGACCAAGTTTTATGGGGAGCTATATTTCGCTCATGCTGCCTCTTCACTCTATCATATTTGAAGAACTCCTCTACGACGCCCAATTTTAAATCCACCATGAAAACATATTTATTCAAAACGTACTTTAACTGAATTATCATTATAGTTGATAGCATCTTTCTTAACATTTTTTGTTAAAAAAAAACATGTGTAGAGACACATTTGGCAGTAGGCCTAATATGCGCTATATAAGTATTGTGGTACAGTGAAACCTGTATTTAAATACCGCCCAAGGGAGACAAGAAAAGTGGTCTTTATGAGCAGGTGGTCTTTAAGTACAGGTTCCTGTGACACACATTTCAATGGAGAGCACTTTCCAAGGGAAACCAAAATTTACAGACAGGTTTTTGCTAGAGCAGGTTTCACTGTATTATCAATATTAAAGAGAATACACAGTACTGGTTGATGATGGAAAATCTTTCATCAAAATTTCACAATTTCCATATTTTCTGGCTGAGAGTAAATTACATTTGCATTATAATGTGGGACTAATTCACTTCATATGCAATAAAAAGTTGAGGAATTGGCAGTTTGAGTACCCGACGGAGTAGGCTCCGTTGCTGCAGTGTGTATGGCAACAATTAACATTGTCCCACGTATAGATTTCTGTGTTAGTACTTTGTCAGCAGTGGGGATTTGTGTAACAGATATGTCCAAAACGAAATGTTCTGTTGTTTTCAACTACTCTCTCCTGTACTATAGTGACATTTTTAGAATACCATCTGTTCACAGAAGGTTTGAAAGAAGTTGATATCAAAATGTTGTTGTTCTGCAAGTAATCAACCAGTACTGTGTATTCTCTTTAACCCTAAGCCTATTCTGAATTGGAAACCCAATGGCAACCCTAACCTTAACTCTTTGTCTTCTGAGATATTGTGACTGGAGCAACTATCGTCGGAGCAAATGTCAGATCACCCATGGAAAAAGATGAGGGTCAGTCTATGGGGTTGATTAAAAGATACAGCAATGTACATGTAATAGAGGTATAAGCTTGTATATTTATCAGACCTGTTTGATAATCAAAACTACATATATATCTCCAGCGAGAACAGTTTTGTAGAGGATTGACTAAAAGTGCTTGATGCTGTATCTAAGTAGATATACCTTGTGTGTAGTGCTGCGTCAGATACCGTCGGTTTCACATCCTCGGTCTATGACGGTTTTCACGCTGACTAACTGTTGTGTGATGCGGTGAATGACGCAGCACTACATACAAGGTACATATATGCTGTATATTGTAATGTTGTTCTTAAAGACGCTATATAACACTGTGGAAGACACGTTTAAAAATTTTCGAACTTTGCTATCTGACATATCTGACAGTGTTTGAATGGACAAATAAACACCTTAGAACACAAAAGTTTGGACAGTTAGGCTGTTACTAGTACAATTATATGTGCAGATACAATTGGCACATTAATTTCCTATCAGGCAATAGGAAATTCTACAACACAGCAGTCTATGGGGGAAAGCCGGAATGGTTTCTCAATGATTTTTACTTTTTTAAAGCACTTCATGATCGTTTTAAACTGCATTTTTTTTCAGGGCTTCATTTTTAGACCATGCCAGAGACATTGGCAGCATGGGGAATCATGCAGCTCAGATTTTTTTTAAACTGGAAACATTGTTATACAATGCCTTTAAAGAAAGTGGTAAATAAATGCAATTCAATTTCATTCAATTAGTTTATCTGACCCTGGTCTGACGGGCTGTAACCATGCGCTTCATTTTCACTCTATCAAACACTAATGTCAGCCACCATCACCATCACAGTTTAGTTCTCTACAACCTACTCAAACAATACAGTGCACTCTCGATAGAAAGAGGTCCTTGGGACCCATTAAATTTGTTCTTTATTCCGAAATTACTTTATACCAGGGTCGTAAAAACAATAAACTACAAAGGAATCCAAGATATGGGAATAGAAATTTTACTTCTTTATGATGACATTTTGTTATATCAGTGTTCTTTATACATGTAATGAGAGTGCACATTACTACAAATTCTGCTACAGTGCACTCTCATTATAAATATGACCTTGGGACCCATGAAATTGTTTATGATGAAATTTCTTTATATCAGGGTCGTAAAAACAATAAACTACAAAAGAATCCAAGATATGGGGATAGAAATTTCACTTCTTTATAATGAAATTTTGTTATATCAGTGTTCTTTATAACGAGAGTGCACTCTACTACTACAATTACTACTACTACTACTACTACTACTACTACTAAGTGCACTTTTACAGCTTTACAATTACGATAATAGAAAATTCAACAAAACTTGATGAGAACAAAACTCAAGTTATTAAGCATAAAATATAAAGTGTCATACCTGCCAACCCGGAAACTTAAGAAATAGGGAGAAAATAGGGTGAAAATTTGAAGAAATTTCCAATGCATTACTATGGACCAATTTTTGCAAAAAATAAGGACACAATCTGACACATGAGCAAAAATAGGCTGGGACTGTCCCTGGAAAATAGTGACAGTCGGCAGGTCTGTAGAATGATAACAATTTAACAAATATGTTGAAAATCATATGTGATTTTGATTTTGACCTGAACAAAGAAATATCAGTGATGCAACGAATTGAGGCTGGCAGAGAATTCATGAAAAGGACCTATCACTAAAATGTGTTGTTTTTGTTTTTTTAACAGTCAAAAGGATTTGATTGGCAGAACAAAAGGACCTACATGTAATGGGTTTGTATATGTGAATCATTTCAGAAAGATAATTTCGTGCAAGACCATGCATAGATTTGAAGAATTTGTAACTGAATGCGAAATCTAATGGAGAGCCACTGCAACTGTTAATGTGATAGGCTAACATTGTGGAGCTTCAATTTAAAAAATGGTCAAGTTTGGATATATGTTTGAATGGACAAATAAACACCATAGAATACAAAAGTTTGGAAATTTATGCTGCCACTGGGAAGATATGAATGAATAAACAATTAATACTCGGGGCGAGTAAAAAATGGCCTAGATCTACACACAGTATGTCTATGGGAGAAAATGGGCAGGCGAATCCGGTCAACTTACGATTGTCACTTTTTTAAAGCACTAAATAATCATTTTGAAATACAATTTTTTCGGGGCTTCATTTTTAGACCTTATCAAAGACACTGGTAGCATGTGGAATCGTGCAGCTCAGAAGTTTTAACTGTGGTAAATGTTAGCCAGTGGCTTTAAAGAATTGATATGGTCATGTTTTTTGGTGAGGGAAAATATGCGTGCTGCCGAGTTTTGGCTCCTCTGCAGCTTGGCCACATCTTTTTCTGGGATTCCATGTGGTAGGCTATTATGAATGTCAAGGAGGGAACTGATAAAGAAGGGTTATTCCTGCAAGGTTCAAATCTGGCATCAACTTACCATTGTCTGCCGACTGGGGGACCTCCCGAATTGGTGACATCACGGGTGATTCCATTGTTCCAAAGAGGGGTGAGGCTTGGTTCGGGACATGAGGGGAGAATCTGAGCGGCGTGGTCCTCCTTCGGTCGATAGGACTGGAAGAAAACTGACTCTAAATCAGAAATGGAATCAAGAGATAAGAGAAGTGTTAACCACACCTGTTTTATTAGAGAGATAATGAAATATGGTTACCCTGGAAACACCTTGTTTAATGTACACGAAGGTCTCAAGGAGATTAATACATAACCACTCTTCCTATGGAAGATTGGCTTATTAATATCTTTCATCTACGTGAGTAGGAGGAGGAGGAGTAGTAGAAGTAGTAGTAGTAATTATAGTAATAATACTAATACTAATACTAATACTACTAATACTACTACTACTAATACTAATACTAATAATACTAATACTAATAATAATAATAACAATCATCATCATCATCATCATCATCATCATCATTATCATCATTATCATCATAATAATAGTAGTCGCACATTTTTGTGCATATACGAGACACACATGAAGTTAGAATGTGAACTGACTTTGTTACCAATTTTCAGTGTTGTGCTAACACCGTACGCGAGTTTTTGGATTTCTCCTCACAAGAATAAACAAATTGCAGCTTATACAGTAGGGGAAAGAAAGCTAATGAAAATGGCCCAATACTCACCTCCGCTGAGTTAGGCGTCTGTGGTACTTGACCTTTGACCTGTTCTTCCGGACTTAGCTCCTGGCTTGATTTGATCGGCGATATTGATGGTGAGAACGGACCGCTCTCCCGGCTGGTGATGGACCTTGGACTGGCGCTACCACAGCTAGCAGAGCTGGACTCGCTGGGGGTGAAGAGCTTGCGGCGTAGGGGTGGGACGGGGAAGGATTCCACGCTGCATTTGGTGTACTGGAAACGACCCTTGCCTAGGGGAACAACCATGGATAGTGATCTTTAAGGTTAGTGACATGATTGGGAACACTTGAAAATGCCTCAAGACCAAATGAGTTCAAATGTATACCAACTATACACTAGCAGGAGTTGATCTCCCATCTGGGAGGATTTGTCTGTAATTTGTTTACTCAAGGAGAATCAAGCATAAACATAGGAGTATCTTAATTTTATCCGGGGACGATAAAAATAAGCCCCACAGAGAGCCATACAGCAGGTTTCCGTACTACGAGTGATAGTGACACTGTTTATTTTAGAATGAGTCAATGTTTGACTACAAGATTTTCACAGGAGAATCCTTGCATAGTTTACTTGATTCTAGAGTAGTTTCAGCCCAAGTTGAGGACTACCCCCAGTCCTCTAATCTTGTTATTTACCTTTAAAGACAGAGTGTGGAATTTGCACATCAGAAAACGGCAAAATGAATGAAATCAGCTCAAATCGTTTGAATGTAAAGATTAGTATAGATAAACACCTGTCATAGAACCTTTTGGTAGAATACAAAGTTTTGGTGAAAATCTGGACATTTAAAACTTCAAAATTTGAAATGACGTTAACGTGCACAGGCCGTTCCCAAATTGTCCGATCAGCCGTTAGCCGAAGGTCGTGTGGATCAGTGTCCTTCCGCTGGTCATGCGAACGTACATATAACTGCGATTCGCAATTTGACCAAAATTTTAACTCGCGGAAAGAACAATATTCTGGTAACATATCGTTATTAGCTTTTCTCAACAAGGTGGTTCGCGAACCACGAGTCTCGCCTGATTTTGCCATCAATAAAACATGCAATATGACCTATTGACTGCTAGATGACCTTTGACCTCTCCATCCTCATCAACAAAATGTGGTATTTCCCACTGATCGTTTGTTCTAAGTTTGAACAAAATTGATGCAGAAATACATCACTTGACCTTTTGACCCCAAGATGACCTTTGACCTCATCATTCTCATCAACACATATGTGGTATTACCCATGGATCATTTGTATCAAGTGTGAACACAATTGATGTAGAAATAAAGAAATGAGAGAAAGTTAAACATGACCTCATATAATTTGACCTTTTGACTCCTAGACCTTTGACCTCATCATCCTCATCAACACACATGTGCTATTACCCAAGGATCATTTGTACCAAGTGTGAACACAATTGATGCACAAATAAAGAAATGAGAGCAAGTTAAACATAACCTCATATCATTTGACCTTTTGACCCCTAGGTGACCTTTGACCTCACTATCCTCATCAACGCATGTGGTATTACCCAAGGATCATTTGTACCAAGTGTGAACAAAATTGATACGCAAAAACGGAAATGAGCGAAAGTTTAACAAAAACTTGAAGAAAAATGATGCATATGGCCTCATATCATTTGACCTTTTGACCCCTAAATGACCTTTGACTGCATCATCCTCATCAACACACACGTGGTATTACCCAAGGATCATTTTTACCAAGTGTGAACACAATTGATGCAGAAATAAAGAAATGAGAGCAAGTTGAACAAAAACTTTAACATTTTCGTAACACACCAACAGACCAACAGACCAACAGGAAAAGTGATTACTAGGTCTCTGCCGAACTTCATTCAGGCGAGACAAAAACAACAAATTCAGGACGTAAGGGTCTCAAACTTTCAACACACCATTTGTAGGTACTAAACTACCGTTTGATATTGATAATGAAGGGAAGTAATGGACTTGCAAATCCCAAACACAATCTTTAAAGGCCCTCTGTCAAGGGTCAATTCAACCACAGAGAGGATGTCAACTAGTCCTGAAATACTGGCACATACTCACTAACATGGACTGTTGCAGTGCCATAATGTACAGATTGTGGGAGGAAATCAAATGTTGTATTTTTTTCACACTGTCATGGCTGTTTCCAATGCTTTATGGGTGTCATTACTATACCCTTTTCATGGTTTTAGTCAAAAGAAGGCATTTTTCATTGTCATAACAGTGGGCCTTTAAACAATTACAACAGAACAAAACAAAAATGATTTTTTTCTCAAATCCACAAAATGATTGTTGAATTAGCTGGAATCAAACTTTACCAACAAGAGATGACCAAAATTATGTTTGTTTTGTTATATTTAAGTTTTATACTTGTAAATAACATATAAGTTTTATACTTGTAAATAACATCTTTATTGTTAATCTAAGTCAGATACATGTACCAACAAATTTACAAATATTTGCCAGAGTATAAGCTGCACACATGGCTTTAAGTGGTTAATTTTTTAAGGATGCACGAGAGACAAAATCGTTTGTTTTTTATTAGTTTCTATTAGTTTTAACAACAAGAATGTTTAGGGAAGCTATTACAATTTGAATGTAGGATAAAAATATAAAATAATGTTGAGCATTTTACCCCCAAAAGACTGGGCTATTTTGATGCAGATTGCATGATCGGTGCAAAATTTTACACAGTCATGTTAAGTGTCTCATGTAAACTACAAAACTGTATGATACAATTTTTGAAAATATTGCATTTTATTGTTTTTTTTTAATTTCTCGTATTACTTTTTGTTGTTTTTCACTGGTTTTTTTTATATTTGTTGGAGACACATTTGCAATCATAAACAGCACCAAATTAATTGATTTTACTCAGTAAAAGTAAAATTTAATCACACTTTTATGAATTTGGGCTGAAAACACAATTGTATTGAAATTGTACATGAAATCACATTTTTGAGTGATTTTTTGCTTCAACATGCAAGTACAAAATGTTACGTGATTTCAGAACAGCATGCCCGGACTTCACAAATGTGGTCTCAAAAGAAGCACAAGATTCAAACAACTTTTCGTGCGATAACTTGGTTGCACGAAGTTCTTGCCGCGCTGCTTCATAACTTGGACTAAATCTAAGATTTCTACTGGGGCGATATTGGATTGGATAATTTCTGTACATAGGATTATCACAAAAAATGGGTGATTTCAAGTTTTGGATCAGTGTTTCAGTTAGTGTTATCATAACAATAACATGAGCGTTAATCCGAAACTTGAAATTGATTGTGTTAGCGAGTTGACCCCAAAATTATGATGCACTTCCGGAAGTTGGTGTTATAGATCGTGTTGAAAATCGTCTGCTGAGCCGAGCGGGGTTGCTGGTGTTAGCGATTTACATGCGTTTGTCCCATTTACTAACACTAGCCCCAAGGGATTAAAGAAATCACCATTTCAAGTTCGTTGTTAGGCCCTAGTGTTAGTGTTATTTTTTTGTCTTGGCTCACTTAGCTGGGTCGCACAGCTGTACGTGTAATGTGTATGACAGCGCGATGGCGCGCGATAAACGGCAAGAAAAATTACAATATTTTAGATTGTGAAAGAACTAAGACATAATGAAATGAGTCAAATACATGAGATTAAGAGGGAAGTACATGCCTTTCCGACAGTGTTAAATTCGTAGTACAATTGTTTAAATTTCATCAAGAAAATTACAACATTTCTTCAGGTTTTTCCGAGTTTTTCATGTTCTTCAAACAAGGGATGTGACATCACGCTCGTGTTAACACTCGTGTTAAGCTATCGATTACAGAATCGATAGTGGCTATTAATCCGTGTCTCAGTGTTGGAGTTCGGTTTGAGGGCTCTTGACGTCTACTATTATCCAAAACTTGAAATAATACAATGCGTCAGTTTCACTACTTACCCAAGAAGGCCTCTAGGTCAAAGGTGAGAGGGAGGGTGACGGCCGTTTGACAGCTGGCTAAAATGAAGATAAAAAAAGAAAATAAACGATTCAAGAAATGACCTCATTCAGATGTATCTAATCATCTTCTGCCAAATAAATTCTTCAGTATTCTTCTGCGAGAATGACACGTTACACACAATTCATACATTTACACATATTCAACATTCCCTGACTTTCCCAAACAGAATAATGTATAGTTCCATGACCATTAGCATGTAATAATCCATCATCTAAGTACCTAGCAAACTCCCAATCAACGGGTTATTTTAGAAATATCTTGACTAAATAATTTTTCTGCCTGTGGTAGATTTGAGTAGAGAATTGCATGATGGGAGACATGTTAATGCTTTATGTAATGTCCTGCATATACACTTCATGAATTTACTATCATAGCTGGGGATCAACCTTACGATAGGTCTACCACCGACTTTTGTTGATTTCACCACATGCTCTTTTAATATCATCATCATATTTCATTGAATCCTTTGATATATGTGTGTATGCTGGCTTTACTGGGCCTCCATTAGGCCTGAAAAAAAAAAACTTGTATCGGCATAACCCGCCCGAGCCTAAAAATATCCCTGACCCTACGTTTTTTTCTTCCTTTCTTTGTATTGCTATCGATATCGCATATTGTGCTGACTTTGCGATCGAATTGAAAACCCGGAAGTGTTGCGGACAGAAGTCACAGAACAGCGATTTTCCCGCCGTATGCGCACATCCAACGCACTTAATCATGCACTCCTATATGGAGCCCCGCTAGCTATAGCCGTCTTGCGCAGTAAAGGTAACGGGCACACTTGGCCCCAAAATTATTTCCAGTGTCATTCTCAACTTTAGCTTGAATGATGTCATTGATGAACTATTGCAAGAAATAGCGGTTTCCGAATTGGCCAATTGCAGGCTTACAGTGTATAGTGCATAAAGTGAAAGCATTAAGCGCTGATCGTAGCCCATAAAAAAAAAAAAACTAGAGCAGTTCGACTGTGCGCAGTCAATGGACATGCCTCCGCGGGCAGCACTACCACCCAATTGGACTGAAAAGCCTTATTCATGCATGTACCCCAATTGATCAGAAATTTATAAAAGTTACCTTGGTAATGAGACCAAATGAGGTTTGAATAAGCCCTTGTGACCTTTGACCTATGACCTTTAACTCTGAAATATCACTTCATCACATTAAAATCCGACGAGCGATTATAAGTTATAATGGTACTGTACAAATCACTTATCAGCTCCAAAATCTCATCAGTTCAATGGTGCCTTTATACATACTCTACCCAAGTTTCATCAAAATCTGATAAGGCATTCTGAAGTTTTTGCATAAAAGACAACAGGTATGGGGCCTCATGACCTTTGACCTTTGAACTCTAAAATCTAATCAAATTCATTGTTGCCTTATAATACATACTTCACCCAAGTTACATCAAAATTCCAACAGCTGTTCTCATTTATTGTGGAAACGAGCCCAAATGAGATATGTATTAGGCCTCTTGACCTTTGATCTTCGAACTTTCAACTCCAAAATCTAATCAGTTCATCGGTGCCTTATAATATATACTTCACCCGAGTTACATTAAAATCTGACAACTGGTTCTTAAAGACGCTATATAACACTGTGGAAGACCCGTTTAAAAAAAATTGTCGAACTTTGCTATCCGACATATCCGACAGGGTTTGAATGGACAAATAAACACCCTAGAACACAAAAGTTTGGACAGATATGCTGTCACTAGTCAAATATGTGCAGATACAAATGGCACATTAATTTATTCTCGGGCCATAGGAAATTCTGCAACACAGCAATCAATGGGGGAAAGCTGGAATGGTCTCTCAATGTTTTTCACTTTTTTAAAGCACTTAGTGTTCGTTTTAAACTGCAATTTTTTCAGGGCTCCATTTTTAGACCATATCAGAGACACTGGTAGCATGAGGAATCATGTAGCTCAGATTTTTTAAACTACATTGTTATACAGTGTCTTTAAGTTATCACTGTAAAAAGCAAAAATCAGACATGTATTAGGCCCTGTGACCTTTGACCTTTCACCTGTCACGTTTAAAATCTCATCAGTCCATTGTTGCTTTACGATACATACTCTACCCAAGTTTCATCAAAATCTGATGAGCCATTCTTAAAGGGAGAAGGCGCCGGCAACTAACAGGCATAAGTTAAGAAAACATTTGAGTTTTTGCCAACCAATCAGATCGCACGTACACATTACTGAAACTGACCAAGCATGACTGATGCATGCCACCCAACGTGTTAGTCACACCATAGTAATGTATGCATTGTTTGAATTGACAAGCTCCTCCCCCTATGACTGTTTCTGCAAGTTTTATCTTAAGATAAGGCTTGCAAAGACATAAAATAAACACAAATTAACTAATTTATAGGGCCTTGCCGAGTGTGAGTGTCACACAGTAGCCCTTATTTAGGCTGTCTTTATCACCATATACCATAATTCTCACAATACTCTCCACGCCTCTTTATTTCTTAACTTATGCCTGTTAGTTGCTGGCGCCTTCTCCCTTTAAGTTATCGCGTAAAAGACAACAGGTATGGGGCCTCGTGACCTTTAACCTTTCAACTCTAAAATCTAATCAGTTCATTGTTGCCTTATAATAAATACTTCACCCAAGTTACACCAAAATCTCATCGGCTGTTCTCAATTTATTGTGGTAACGAGCCCAGGTATTATGCCTTATGACCTTTGACCTTTCAACTCAGAAGTCTCATCAGTTCATTGGTCCCTTTTAATACATACTTCACTTAAGTCACATTACAATCCGACCAGTCATTCTTAAGTTATCGTGGTAAAAAGCAAAAATCAGACATGTTTTAGGCCCTGTGACATTTGACCTTTTAACTCCAAAATCTAATCAGTTTATCGTTGCCTCATAGTACACACTTGATCCCAGTTACATCAAAATCCGATCAGCGGTTAATGGGGTTAATGAGAACCGGTAACGGATGGACGGAGGACGGACCAACGGACGGACGGAAGGACGGACGGACAACCCGAAAACATGATGCCTCCGGCAACTTCGTTGCGGAGGCATAAAAAAAACACCGTCCTA
>JZLH01S0376505.1:44940-57218 GCA_001188425.1 Eucidaris tribuloides
GGGGGGGGGGCCTGGGAGGCCCCCCTCGACGTTTTGCGCGATATACCCGCAACGCGAAAAGCTCTTGCCGCGACGTTTCATCACTTTTTTCCTTCGAATCTCCCGCATCTTTTAAGACCATTTTCGCAACGTCCGGGTATGTGGTTCCGGAGTTACGCATAATAATTCATGTACAATTTCAATACAAATTGTGTTTTCAGCCCAAAATCATAAATGTATGAATATTTTTGCTAATACTCATTCAATTTGATTAATTTTATGCTATTTATGATCGCAACAGTGTCGCCGACAAATTTCCTCGAAAAAACAATGAAAAACAAAAGGTCGAAAAAACATAGAAATACATAAGAAATTGAAAAAACAATAAAATACATAAGGAATAAGTTTAGATATCGTAACTTTTTGGTGGTACATTTGCTAAAAACACTACAAAGAGTATCCAGACCAAAAATTAGCACATTTGGAGCTTTATTTAATGATTTAGAGTAAAAAGACTGATTTTACTCAAAAATCATGCATAAATTAGCATAATCAATCAAACGACATTATTTTTGTAAAAAATAACAATACAATTTTGTAGAGTACGTTGTAGAGTACGTGGCAGGCGACGTGCATGCCGATTTTCGTCGCGATCGAGCGGTCGACGGCCGAGATCATAAGGGGGGGCCTCCGAGGCGCCCCCCCCCCCCCCAGTATTTTCATGGAGCCAAATAGCCCAGTACAGTAAGGGTTAAGTCACATTACAATCCGATCAGTCATTCTTTACTTATCGTGGTAAAAAGCAAAAATCAGACATGTTTTAGGCCCTGTGACATTTGACCTTTCAACTCCAAAATCTAATCAGTTTATCGTTGCCTCATAGTACACACTTGATCCCAGTTACATCAAAATCCGATCAGCGGTTAAGTTATCGCGGTAATGAGAACCGGTAACGGATGGACGGAAGGACGGACCGACGGACGGACGGAAGGACGGACGGACAACCCGAAAACATGATGCCTCCGGCAACTTCGTTGCGGAGGCATAAAAAAACCACCGTCCATCCGACCCTATTTTTCAGTGAGCCGTTACTCCAATACAACATTTTTTTTTTTCAGGTCGTAATAGTAATACAGATTTTCAATCTGGTGTTGTCCCTGATTCCAGGGGTAGCCTGATTGACATCATTCTCACAGAAATCACCCTCACCCCCTCCCTCCACTTTACTCTATTCGTTGCATCCTCCTCCTTCAAACCAGCCCTCCTACTCTCCTCCCCCACTTGCTTCTTCCATGTCTTTTTCGGTCGCTCCCTTATCCTCTGACCATCCACCTCAAACTCAAGCACCCTTTTCAAATCATGATCAACATCCCTCAAACTCAAGCACCCTTCTCAAATCATGATCAACATCCCTCAAACTCAAGCACCCTTCTCAAATCATGATCAACATCCCTCAAACTCAAGCACCCTTCTCAAATCATGATCAACATCCCTCAAACTCAAGCACCCTTCTCAAAACATGATCAACATCCCTCCGCAACTCACATGTCAATACCAATGCTCTCTACTCACCTTCGCCATCTGATCCACCACTTCTTTCAAACCCAACATCTGCAACAAGTCTTTAGCCTTTCTGGGCTTCCTTGCTTTAATTTTCATATTCCCAATGAATGATTTTGGACCGTTCATTTTATCACTGTATGATTGTATGATTGTAATTTAGTTAATGATTCATGTGGAAATAACTTTTGAACTTTGACCTTTGAACTTACCGTCAACTTTCCCTGACACACCGCTGACGATGGAGCCATCGTGAGAAGACACAGAGTTGTCAGCTGAACTTAGGACTGAAACAAAACAGAGATTGACAAGATGCCAGACATTCCATACATTCCATTGTGTTGAATGAATTATTATGCAGATTACATTCTAAAAATTAGCGCTCATTTCGGTTATTTCCAAAACCGGTTAACCTATCATGAAAACCGGGTGGTTTGCGGTTAAAGACACAGGCTAACATTGTGGAGCTTCAAATTAAAAAATTGTCAAACTTTGCTATCTGAGCTACATAGTAGTGTTTGAAGAGAAAAATTAACGCCCTAGAACATAAAAGTTTGGAAAGTCATGCTACCACTGAAGATATGCATAAATAAACAATTCGTACTTGGGCCAAGTACAAAATAGCCTAGATCTACACATAGTAAGTCAGTGGGAGGAAATGGGCATGTGTATCTGGTCAACTTACGATTTTCACTTTTTTAAAGCACTAAATAATCATTTTGAAATACATTTTTTTTTCAGGGCCTTTTTTACACCTTATCAAAGACACTTGGAACATGGGTGATTATGTAGCCCACATTTTTTAAAACTGTGGTCAATGTTAGCCTGTGGGTTTAACCTAAACACAATATTTGAACCTCTTTCGCTGAAGAAGAGTATTCTTATTCCCTAAAATAAACTTGCCAAAATGCTCAACCGTAGCCATATTTTTGCTTCAGTTCGCAACCATTGCTTATTGGTCAAATATTTGGATAAGAATGGAATTACATATACGTATACTTTGACAAACTTGACTATATTTCTGCAGCAAAATACATAAAACAGTTAGCGGAAACCTACAATTCAAAATGGTTTTGGATCTTACATGACTGTATGGTCGGTTAACCTTTTTGATATAGCACTAATGAAAATGTCAAAAACATTAAGCTTAACCCTATTTTAACCGGGCTATTTCAGACCAGGTTTTTACTGGGGGGGGGGGGTTCAATTTGACCCCCCTTCAGATCTCGGCCGCCGATCACGCAATCGCCGCGAAAATTTGCATGCGCATAGAGCAGGATGTAAACTACACGACTGTACAGTAAAATTTTCAAGAAAAATGTTTTTTGTATTTTTCAAGTAATTAATTATGCAAATAAGTGTAGTGTATGAAATTATGTTTTCACCTATAACTCACTTACAATAGCTAGTAGAATGCTAATTTTTGGTGAAAATATTCATTTTGACATCGCTAACAATTATCTACAAAAAAATTGCCGAATTGGAATTAATTTCTTATTTATTTTATTGTTTTGTGAATTTCTTATGTATTTCTCTGTTTTTTCAACCTTTTGTTTTCTATTGTTTTTTCGATGAAATTTGTTGGGGACACTTTTGCAATCATAAACAGCATAGAATTAATTCATTTCAACCAGTAAAAGCAAAAATAATCATACATTTATGATTTTTGGCTGAAAACACAATTTGCATTGATTTTGTACACAAAATCACATTTTTGAGCAATTTTGGGGTTGACATGCATGTATAAAAAGTCGCGCAGCGTCGTAACGGTAAGTCAGATTTTCGTGAAAATGGTCTCAAAAGATGCGCAAGACTTGAAAGTAAAAAGTCAGTGAGCGACGCAGTCAAAACATTTTGCGCGGCGGCATGGTCGCAAAATTCGTCGGGGAGGGGGTCAAATTGCCCCCCCCCCCAGTTAATATAGGGTTAAAGGTAAATGACATGATTGGGGGTAGTCCTCAACTTGGGCTGAAACTACTCTAGAATCAAGTAAACCATGCAAGGATTCTCCTGTGAAAATTTGTAGTCAAAACGTTGACTCATTCTAAAATAAACAATGTCAATATCACTTGTAACACGGAAACCTGCTGTGTGGCTCTCTATGGAGCTTATTTTTATTGTCATCTGACAAAATTAAGATACTCCTATGTTTATGTTTGATTCTCCAACAAATTACAAACAAATCCTCCCAGGTGGGAGATCCACTCCTGCTAGTGTATATTTGGTATATATTTCAACTCAGTTGGTTCTTGAGGCATTTTCAAGTGTTCCCAATTATGTCACTAACATTTAAGCATTCTGGTTAAAGCCCAAGTTTAGTTTTGGGGATTTTTTGTTATATGAAAGCTTTATGCCCCAAAGTCATAACCCTGCAATAACAGATTCTGAATGTCTTTAGTTTTTTTTAATTAATTAATGAAAAATCTTGGGGGGACCCCCCAAAATTTTACATTATAGCATCTTGGGCTTTAAGAGAAATGACCTTAAATGGCCTTTTAAAAAATGCTTGCACTTTCAATACAATTTGTCTTCATCAGAGAATTGTTCACTTCTGACCACACCTCCTCTGAGAATCTAAGCTAAGAATTACAAAAAAAAAAACAAGTCCGGATCTTCAATCTTAATCCATTGAAGATGGTTTGATTTTACTTTAACAGGCGTTTTCCATAGAGATAACTCGTGTCTTGCATTCAATGGGTTGCAACAATGAAGTCTGATTTAGAATTACAAAATTATTTTATTTTGAATACATGACCATCAAATTTTAATAAAATTTTCAGTTTTGTTTTAGTTTAATTTCATTGCATTATTGAAACTCAACTGAACTTTACCTTAGCTCTTATCATGTCAATCATACGTTAATACTACTGTATTTTGAGCATTTTTAGGGGGTAGTGACAACTTTAAAGTAATAGGCTAAAGTTGTGGAGTTCCAAATTTTGTCAAACTTTACTATCTGAGCTACAAAGTAATATTTGAATAGACAAGTAAACACCATAGAAAACAAAAGTTTGGATATTTATGCTGCCACTGGCAAGGTATGAATTAATAAACAATTAATACTCGGGGCGAGTAAAAAATAACCTAGATCCACACACGGTAAGTCTATGGGAGAAAATGAGCAGGTGAATCCGGTCAACTTACGATTTTCACTTTTTTAACCCTATATTAACTGGGGGGGGGTCAATTTGACCCCCCCCTCGACGAATTTCGCGACCACGCCGCCGCGCAAATTTTTTTCGCCGCGTCGATCGCCGACTGTTTTTACTTTCAAGTCTTCCGGCGCATTTTGAGACTGTTTTTAGCGAAAATCGGACGTACAGTTTACGACGCTCCGCGATCTTTTTATACATGTCATGTCAACCCAAAACAATTGCCTCAAAACGTGATTTTGTGTACAAAAACCAATGGAATGTGACCTGTTTTCTGCCCCATAAATCATAAATTTCTATGATTATTTTTGCTTTTACTGTTGAAAATGAATTAATTTTATGCTGCTTGTAATTGCAAAAGTGTCCCCAAACAAATCTTCATCGAAAAAACATAGAAAAACAAAAGGTCGAGAAAACAAAGAAATACATAAGAAATTCACAAAACAATAAAATACATAAGAAATTAATTCCAATTCCGCAAACGTTTTTGTAGATAATTGTTAGAAATGTCCGAATGAATATCTTCACCAAAATTTAGCATTCTACTAGGTGTTTTTAGTGAGGTTATAGCCGAAAGCAAAATTTCATACACTTATTTGCATAATTAATTACTTAAAAAATAGAAAAAATATTTTTTTGAAAATTTTACTATACAGTCGTGTAGTTTACATCCGGCACTATGCGCACGCTAAAGTTTTAGCGGCGTTCGCGCGATCGGCGGCCGAGATCTCGACGGGGGGGTCAAATGACCCCCCCCCAGTAAAAACCCGGTCTGAAATAGCCCAGTTAAAATAGGGTTAAAGCACTAAATAATCATTTTGAAATACAATATTTTTCAGGGCTTCATATTTAGACCTTATCAAAGACACTGGTAGCATGGAGGATTATGTAGCTCACATTTTTTAAATTGTGATGAATGTTAGCCAGTGGCTTTAAAGTAGCTATTTATAACATTGGAGAAAAATCAGAAAATTTTGTACAAAAGTTTTGGATAAAAGTATACTAGTAACCTGACGTTGACATGAATTTTGTGAAGTCTCCCAAAAATGTACGGTAAATGTACATATTTTTCCCATTCCACAAAAACTTTGAAATAAGAATTATCTAAAATATTTAGGAAAATGTCTATGTAACCCTAGCACTTTTGAAAGATTTTGTGAGGTCTGTACAGTACTCTACTATCATTGCATGTAAAATGTAATCGTCATGATTAAAGGTAAATGACATGATTGGGAGTAGTCCTCAACTTGGGCTGAAACTACTCTAGAATCAAGTAAACTATGCAAGAATTCTCCTGTGAAAATCTTGTAGTCAAACGTTGACTCATTCTAAAAATAAACAATGTCAACATCACTCGTAGCACGGAAACCTGCTGTGTGGCTCTCTATGGGGCTTATTTTTATCGTCCCCGGAAAAAAATAAGATACTCCTACATTTATGCTTGATTCTCCTTAAGTAAACAAATGTGAGCCGCTCCGACGGTAGGGGGCAAAAGTCGCAACGGACGAAATCACAGAAAACGCCAAAAACCAACCCAAACCACTATTTTGGTGAAATTTTTTTTATTTCAGTTTTGAAAAGTTTAATATCTATTCTATCTAATGCATGAGTTTCAGCTTTGGAATCGAATTCTAAATACCCCAAAACAGCGATTTTCCAAACCCTTTTCGACGGGTCAAGTTGTCGTTCGAGCGAACGATCGTCCGAAACCGGGTTGCTAGGGACAGTGTCACGTGACATCGGCACACGGCGTATTTCCAGTATCCGAGCTTTTTCACAGACAGTATGCTTGGTGTGTGACTGTATGTGTGAACATGTGATGCTTCTACTATTTTTAATCAACAACATGAATGAAACTAAGTTCGAATAAGCTCGGGAGGGGACAGCTACTCCGTCCCAATGCTCGTGTAGAATTTCTATTCATTAATCACACTCTTTTTCTTTTCCCCTGTAATCAAACGCCCGAGTGTCCCATGCTTTGGACATAGAAATTGTTTCAAATTCTCTCTTTGTTTTCGGAATTTAAGAACAAAAATGCGTAATCTCCCTTTCAACAATCCAGTGCTGATTACAACCCAGATTTATACAAAGTGGACGCTACCGCAGAGCGAGGTGTAAATTATGTTCGTGTCTCCCTTTTTACATTGGTTTGCATCTCAGAGTTGAGATTATTAAAGAAAGTATTGTATCTTGCTGAAACTGAAAACGGAAGGTGTTCTCTCTTTCAAGTTAGTTTGTTTGCAACTGGTAAAGTGGATAATACACAAACAACTATTGAAAAAGAAAACAATAGCCCGGATCTCGGCCAGGCAGTGCTACGCGTGATAATCCGCTGTCTATAGAAAGCGTTTCAAACTCCTTTTGTTCAGGGCTCAAAGAGTGTAATTGATACGATTTACACGTAAGAAGCATAAAAGGGTCTATGAGAAACTTGCATACCCATACTACATTAGTTATATACATGTACATAGTCTTGTACTTCTACCAGCAAAACACATTGATAATAAAAAAAAAAAAACAGTAGCATACAAGGATTTCATGTATTGCTGTGGAAGTATTTTTTTATTTCTGCTAAGAAAAGTGGTGTGTTTGAACTATGCAAAAATAAATACATAACGGACGATCTTACACAAATTATTATTGGTTTCCAGCCGTAACAAATAACGATTTCGCATAACTATTCGTCCTCTGCAATTCTTACATGACTCAAGTGAAAGCTAAAAGTAATGTTCTCTTTTAAAACTGGAAAAGATAACAAAAACTGCCATAGGTATAATTGCCGCATGGCTATGCAGTGGCATACGGCAAGAACTGGGTTGTAGCGTTAAATTTACATACGGTGTTTATGTTTGTTATTCTTTTTCGAATTTTTAGGACATCATCAATATCAAAAACATTGAAAACACTATTTTGCCATAATGAATTATATTTAAATTAATTAAATTAAAGATTGCTATGTTTTGTAGCGACACATTTGCGCTGAATGGTTGCAGATTAGCGGTAGTTCCATTTCACATTGTCATAAACATCATTAAAATTTCCACTGTAAACATTGATAAATGAATTTGAAATTTTGTATACAATTGGACAAGCGTACAATCTGTCATCATGCCAATTTTCAACTTTTTTGATGCAGGTGAAACCCCGGTTGCTAAGGACTTTTTAGGACTTATATCACTAATTCAAGGGCGCATCGCGCCCGACTGAGTTTGAATTCATGGTGAAACTTTAAATCGCCAATATCTCCCGTTAACTTCTTTGACGCGCTGTCTTAAAATTGAACTTTCGGTCGCGTTTATCGCCCCTTTCCTTTTGCGTATATTTCAAGTGTTATATATCATTTTAAAGCTAAGAATATGGAGATTTTGAATCAAGTAAAAAACAGAAAACGATTTTTGCGACTTTTGCCTCCTACCGTCGGAGCGGCTCACATATTTCAGAATATGTAAATAAGATGACGTCAATAACACAAGAATAAAACATGATGTGAATATACAGTTTAATATAGCTATGGAGGATGACAGAATACAGCTTTCCTGCATGTTTGAAGAAAATTCAACAAATCATTACTGAGATACAGGCAATAATATTTGCCCAGATTTCAGGGGCCCCTAAAACGAGGTAAACTTGTTGAAACGGTCGCGATTTTACATTGTGTCCCAATATGTGAAGAGAAAACATAGTCTAAATGAGTTTTTCTCTCGTTAACATCCTTTTTCCATCGATGGAGACACCAATGAACAAAATGGCACCCAAGTAGTAGGACTATGGGGGGGGGGGGTGCCGGGTAGGCCCTCTGACCCACGGACTATCAGGATAAGTCAACATACTTTTATACCTGTTTATTCGTCATCCATATGCACGTTCAAAGTGAGACCTATCGCATATCCATTTAAAACAAACCAAAAAACAAAACAAAAACAAAACAAAACAAAAAACGATTTTGCTGGTACGTATGATATTTGACCTAGCATCTAATTCATCAATGTCATACTAAAAAACTTCGATCTTCAGTGACTCATATCAATTGTATTATGGTAAGCTGCACGGCGGTACTTGCAGCTGGCGGCCATTGATAAGAAAGAAAGTATTTTGGTTTAATATTATTCTAAAAATACAATTGAAATTGAACATTGAAAATATTTTTTCACAAGGTCCCTCATCCTACTAAGATCAGCTCCTCTCGCTAGGTAACCTAAATAGAGCCCCCCCCCCCCCACACACACACACACACACAACATGCACGTACAACATGCAACATGTGGCGGCATCATTGGTTTCAAGACTGGAGAGCGAGAAGAGGACAGAAATTGATGCAAAGGGGGACAAAAAATTTCGAGTTGTCTAGATACAAGGCTTGTCATCAACCCCCCCCCCCCAAAAAAATAACAATTAATGAAATAAAGCTCCAATTCAATTGGGACATGGAGGGGCGCAAACCTTTTATCAAAGGGGATGCGCCCATGGCCGCTTTCCCACTCCCCTCCCTCTGGTGCCCTACCTGCATACAACACACACAGCCACCTGAAGAATCTAATGGCACCCAACGTCAATTATATATTATCCGTACGCAACCGATTCATTTGTGGTTATGGTCATTTCCACATGAAAGCTGTCATCATACACATTATGCCATTCATTTCACGATTATTAATCGAACGCGTGTCGGAAATCCGCGAACTATACCGCGTTAGATGTGAGACAGCGGGGGGGTGGGGGCAACAGTTTATTACATTTTTGTGTTCAATCGGCACCAGCGCAGGCCACGTCCCTATCGAGTCACGTTAAAGCCGGTTTAGCACCTATGTTTCTGCGGCCCGGCAACCAGATTTGCAGCGCGCCCGTGACAAACGGGATGGGACGTGAGACACGGCGAAAGACGGCGCTAACCGGAATGCACGTCCAAGTGACTGTTACGGCTAATAACGTACTGTCGAGGTTTAGGCGTTGTCCCCTCGTTTTGCGTATGGTCTACTAGTTATCTCACCTTCACCGTGACGCGGTTGGCAAGGCTCGTTTACAACTATGTTGGCCGGTGCCGACGGCACGCCCCGTTTTGCACGAAACGTAGTTAACCGTGGATTTTTGGCCATGTTTTACTCACGTATTCACGTTTTATTACGTCTTGCTAAGTTTAACATATCGATCTAGTACCGGTATCCGTGACGCGGTCTTGGGAAGAAATAACGCTGCCGAGTCCCTGGAGATTCAAAGGCCCGATACGTTCGGCCCCGTGTCTAATCACGGATGCCAGTCAGTTCCTCTTCCGATCCGTCAGCCTTCCTGCTTGGGGTAGCTACGTATTTTCCAACGTCTGATAAGGCCTGACTGCGTTTTTAAAGCTCTGCTAAGATTGCTTTTAGCTGATGGAACGTAAGCTGGTAGCCTTGGAGCACGTTTATTTCCCGTACGGTAAAAAAGCTCGCCGAGCAATAGCAATACAGCCAAGTGTGTATTAAAGAAATGGTATATAGTGGACAATTTATTTTGTAATTATTATAAACCATTGTTATGTTTGGATATTTTTGGACAAAGCTAAAGACCATCATCATTCAATACAAATCTCTCTTTCTCATTCTTCCCGTGGTTTGTCTAACCTGAGATATGAGAATTTTCTGCACCAAAAAAGCAAAATCGTTTTGGTACCACTGTCACGCGTATGTAAATTTTGAAAAAACGATAGCAATGACATACGCTCATCAATGTAAATGGTTCGTGATCATCCAAAACACTATTTCAAGGATTTTAGAATTTTATACTGTTTATATAATTTATATTCTGAAAAAACGTGAAACATTTGCATTAACAATAGGAAAGCCGCCAAAATTGAAAATACATGCACGTGTTCAACGTGGTTTCAGTCAATAGTACGTGGCCCAATCAACAAGAGAGGCTTAGTTGTTGATGGCCTTTCTAACTATCAAGAAACACAATTAGTATAACTATATTTATCAAGAGTGAATGTTTATTGAGATTATTCAGGTTTTGCTTACTTTACGGCTGTAGAGGCATAAAATTGTTTGAATTATTTTTTTTTTTTTATTAACGATACACGTTCTGTTTCAAAGGTCAATGCCTGATTTGATCATTAATTCTAAATGTGGCACAAACCGATTTTGACCGACTTGAAAAAAAAAGTGTTTCATAACTCTTTGATTAAATAAAAGTAATGATGATATAAAGTGAATGAGAAAAGCGACTGTCATTTTTCTTTAAATGTGATACATATACCACAAACTCTGAGAAAATTTAGCATCCAAATTTTTTTTTCAGATTGTCCCATTCTTGAACATAATGTACAGCAAAATATATAGGAGGCCTATGCAATATTGAAATTGGCAGCCCTCGCTTTCCCAAACTTGTTAGAGGTGTTGTTTCGTAAGCTTCAGGTAGAAAATGGAAAGAAAGGAATCCGTGTAGTCTCCCCCCCCCCCCCCCCCCTGCCGGCCGGCCAGCTTTTATACTCCGTCCTGACCGGCCTTCGCCTTATCAGCCAGTATTACATCGGCAATGTGCCGTAATTCTTTCAAGACCCCGAAACCGTCATTTGCCTGGACGTACCGTAACCACTGATCTCCCACTAACTGGATTGGTGGTCACGCCTCACTGAGTGAAGCCGCCGCGCTGGCAGCGTCCGCCTCCTTGGGACCACAAAAAGCTGTCAGCCTGTGATAAACGCTTAGGCGTGATCGTACAATGAGAAGCGTGTAAATTATGTTGTACTTTGGCAGGTTTCGGACCTTATTTTTGCTAAAAGGCATTTTTTGGCTCTTTTTAGCGATTGCCCATTTACATACATGGCAGTATGTGTGGCATATAGACCGAAATGCATAAACCGAGTTATATTTTGCGTAATGAATGGTCGGGTTGTGCTTTAGGGGCCTAGTCCCATATGTGATTTTTTATGGTTGGTGCCATGCTGCAATACTCCACGTGCGATCTATAAATCAATCATTTTTTTTTTTAACAAAATGTCAATGAAACTGGTAATAAAAAGAAGGAGCCGCTGTGGGGAGTTTGATTTATAACATATTAAATTTTCCATATTGTAGTAAAATGAAGTGTTAAAGTTTTTCTAAGTTGAGAATACGCGGATAGATATAATTTTCACCATGCCTCATGAATTACTCCTTTAGAATGTATTTTTTTCTTGCTTTTTTAGGCTTATGAGAATATACGGGTGAACTGATCGAATTATTGCATTGTAAACCATATAGCTAACATAGTTTGGGCCAATAATAACATTTTCATTTTGCTGAGCGAAAAAGGAATAAAGGGGAAACATTGTTTTGGCCCCCAAATACTCGCTATTGCCCCCCCCCCCTGTATACGAGTTCGCGAGTTGACTAATATGAAACGGGGCTACGTATGTATGTTGTGTGTGTGTGTGTGTGTGTTGTGTGTGTGTGTGTGTGTGTGTGTGTGTGTGTGTGTGGTGTGTGGATGTGTGTGTGTGTGTGTGTGTGGCGGTGTGTGTGTGTGTGTGTGTGTGTGTGTGTGTGTGGTGTGTGTGTTTTCTGTGTGAGTGCGTGTGTGCTATGTGTGTCGTGAGTCTTCTCTAGCCGTGTCATTTCTAGGCCGATTTAC
>JZLH01S0376505.1:57243-69556 GCA_001188425.1 Eucidaris tribuloides
ACGGACAACCCGAAAACATTGATGCCTCCGGAGCAACTTCGTTGCGGGCAAAAAAAAAGAACACCGTCTACCGACCATTTGTCAGTGAGCCGTACTCCAATACACATTTTTTTTTTTTCAGGTTATAATAGTATACAGATTTTCAATCGGTTGTTGTCCCTGATTCCAGGGGTAGCTGATTGACATCATTCATCACAGAAATACCCTCACCCCCTCCCTCATCTTTACTTCTATTCGTTGCATCCTCCTCTTCAAACCGCTCTCTCTCTCCCCACTTGCTTCTTCCATGTCGTTTTCGTCGCTCCTGATCCTCTGACCATCCACCTCAAACTCAAGCACCCTTTTCAAATCAAAGGGATACATCCCTGCAAACTCGAAGCACCCTTCTCAAATCTATGGATCAACATCCTCAACTCAAGCACCTCTTTCAAATCATGCATCAACATCCGTCAAACTTAGCACCCTTCTCAAATCAATGACCAAATCCCTCAAACTCAACACCCTTTCTCAAATCATGGATCAACATCCTCAAAACTCCAAGCACCTTCTCAATCATGATCAAATCCTCAACTCAAGACCCTTGCTCAAACATGATTCAAATCCTCAAACTCCAAGGCACCCTTCTCATCTGATCAACATCCCTCAACTCAAGCACCCTTTCAAATCATGATCAACATCCCTCAAACTCAAAGCGACCCTTCTCAAATCAATGACCAACTATCCCTCCAAACTCAAGCACGCCTTCTCAAATCTATGAATCAAACATCTCAAACTCAAGCACCTCTTCAAATCGATGAATCAACATCCCTCAAACTCAGCACCCTTCTCAAATCATGATCAAATCCTCAAACTCAAAGACACCTTCTCAAATCATATGATCAAAAACAGCCCTACAAACTCAAGCACCCTCTCAAAACATGTCAACATCTCCGAACTCACATGTCAATACCCAATTGCTCTCTATTCACGCTCGCCATCTGATGATCCACATTCTTTCAAACCCAACATCTGCAACCAAGCTTTAGCCTTTCTGGGCTTCCATTGCTTTAATTTTCATATTCCCAATGAATGATTTTGGACGTTCATCTTTATCACTGTATTGATTGTATGATTTGTAATTTAGTATAATGAATCTTCATGTGGAAGATAACTTTTGAACTGGTTTGACCTTTGAACTTACGTCAATTTCCCTACACACCAGCTGACGATGGAGCCATCGTAGCGCAGAAGACACAGAGTTGTCAGACTGAACTTTAGGACTGAAACAAACAGAGAGCCAGTTGACAAGATGCCAGACTTCCATACATTCCAATGGTGTTAATGAATTATTAGCCAGATTACATTCTAAAATTAGGCGCTAATTCGGTTATTTCCAAAACCTGGTTAACCTACATGAAAACCGGGGGGTGAGTCTCGGACGCTAAAGACACAGGCTAACATTGGGGCTTACAAATTAAAAACATAGTCAACTTTGGCTATCTGAGTACATAGAGTAGTTGTGTAATTTTGAGGAGAAATTAACCGCCTCCGAGTAGAACATAAAAGTTTGGAAAGTCATGACACTGTAAGATATGCATAAATAAACAATTCGCGACTTGGGCCGAATACAAAATAGCCGTAGATAATACACATAGTAAGTCTTGAGTGGCGGAATGGGCACTTGTGTATTCTGGGTCAACTTACGATTGTTTCACTTTTTAAAGCACTAAATTAATCGATTTTGAACATACATTTTTTTCAGGCCTTTTTACCACTCTTAGCAAAGACACTCTGGAACATGGGGTATTATTACCAGCATTTTTAAAACTATGGTCAATGTTAGCACTGCTGGGTTATAACCTATAACACAATATTGAACTCTTTCGCTGAAGAAGAGTATTCTTATTCCCTAACAATAAACTTCGCCAAAATCTGCTCAACCGTAAAGCCATATTTTTTGGCTTCAGTTCGCAACATTGCTTCATTGGTCAAATATTGGATAAGAAGGAATTATCATATACGTATAACTTGGCACAAACTTTGGGACTATAAATAATAAATCTGCCCGCAAAATACATAAAACAGTTTAGCGGAAACTACAATCAAAATGGTTATTGGATCTTACATGACTGTATGGCGGTTAACCTTTCTTGATATAGCACTAATGAAAAAATGATCAAAAACAAATTAAAGCTTACCCATTTTAACCGGGCTATTCAGACCAGGTTTTTACTGGGCCTAGGGGGGGTGTGCAATTTGCACCCCCCTTCAGATCTCGGCCCGATCATCGCAAATCTCCGCCGAAAATTTGCATGCGCATAGAGCAGGAATGTAAAACTACTACGACTGTACAGGCTTACAAATGTTCAAGAAAAATGTTTTTGTATTTTTCAGTATAATTAATGCAAAATAAAAGTTAGGTATGAAATTATGTTTTCACCTATTAACTCCACTTACAATAGCTAAGTAGAATGCTAAATTTTGCGTGAAATATCATCTTTGACATCGCTAACAATTATCTACAAAAAATTGCCGAATTGGAATTTAATTTCTTATTTAATTTTATTGATTTGTGAATTTCTTATGTATTCTCTGTTTTTTCAACCTTTTGTTTTCTGTATTAGTTTTTTCGATGAAAATTTGTTTGGCGCGACACTTTTGCAATCATAAACAGCATTAGAATAATCATTTCAACCCACGTAAAAGCAAAAATAATCATACAGTTTATGATTTTTTGGCTGAAAACACAATATTGACATTGATTTTGTACACAAATCACATTTTTGGCACATTTGGGTTGACATGCCAGTATAAAAGTTCGCGCACGTCGTTAACGGTAAGTCAACAGATTTTCGTGAAAATGTCCAAAAGATGCGCAAGACTTGAAAGTAAAAAGTCAGTGAGCCGACCAGTCAAAACATTTTGCGCGGCGCATGTCGCAAATTCGTGGGGAGGGTCAAAATTGCCCCCCCCCAGTTAATATAGGGTTAAAGGGTTAAATGACATGATTTTGGGGGTCAGTCCCAGCTTGGGCGAACTGACATCTAGAATCAAGTAAACCATGCAAAGGATTCTTCCTGTCTGAAAATTTTGTAGTCAAAACGTTGACTCATTCTAAATAAACAATGTCAATATCACTTGTAACACAAGAACCTGCTGTGTGGCTCTCTATGAGCTTATTTTTATTGTCATCTGACAAAATTAAGGTACTCCTTGTTTAGTAGTTGATTCTCCAACAAATAAAACAAATCCTCCCAGGTGGGAGATCCACCCCTGCTAGGTGTATATTTTGTTATATATTTCAACTCAGATGGTTCTTGAGGCATTGTTCAGTGTTCCCAATGTATGTCACTAACATTTTAAGCATTCGGTTAAAGCCCAGTTTAGTTTTGGGGTATTTTTTGTTATATGAAAGCTTATGCCCCAAAGTCATAACCCATGCCAAATAACAGATTCTGAATGTCTTTTAGTTTTTTTCTTAATTAATTAATGAAAAATCTTGGGGGGACCCCCAAAAGTTTTACATGTATTAGCATCTTGGGCTTTAAGAGAAATGACTTAAAGGGCCTTTAAAAAATGCTTGCCACTTCAATACAATTTGTCTTCATCAGAGAATTGTTCACTTCTGACCACACCTCCTCTGAGAATCTAAGCTAAGAATTACAAAAAAAAAAACAAAGTCCGGATCTCAATGCTTAATCATTGAAGATGGTTTGATTTTACTTTAACAGGGCGTTTTCCATAGAGATAACTCGTGTCTTGCATTCAATGGTTGCAACAATTGAAGTCTGATTTAGAATTACAAAATTTATTTATTTTTTGATACATGACCATCAATTTTGAATAAAATTTTCAGTTTGTTTTAGTTTAATTTCATTGCATTATTGAAACTCAACTGAACTTTAACCTTAGACGCTCTTATCATGTCAATCTATACGATTAATACTACTGCTATTTTGAGCATTTTAGGGGGTAGGTGACAACTTTAAAGTAATAGGCTTAAAGTTGTGGAGTTCCAAATTTCTGTTCAAACTTTACTATCTGAGCCTACAAAAGTAAATATTTGAATAGACAGTAAACACCATAGAAAACAAAAGTTTGGATATTTATCGCTCCACTGGCAAGGTATGAATTATACTAACAATTTAAATTACTCGCGGGCGAGAAAAAATAACTAGATCCACACACGGTAAGTCTATGGCGAGAAAATGAGCACGTGAATCCGGTCACTTACGATTTTCACTTTTTAACCGCTATATTAAACTGGGGTGGGTCAATTTGACCCCCCCTCGACGAACTTTCGCCGACACGCCGTCCGCGCAAAATTTTTTTCGCCGCCGCGGATCGCCGACTGTTTTTACTTTCAAGTCTTCCGGCGCATTTTGAGACTGTTTTTAGCGAAAATCGGACGTACAGTTTACGACGCTCCGCGATCTTTTTATACATGTCATGTCAACCCAAAACAATTGCCTCAAAACGTGATTTTGTGTACAAAAACCAATGGAATGTGACCTGTTTTCTGCCCCATAAATCATAAATTTCTATGATTATTTTTGCTTTTACTGTTGAAAATGAATTAATTTTATGCTGCTTGTAATTGCAAAAGTGTCCCCAAACAAATCTTCATCGAAAAAACATAGAAAAACAAAAGGGTCCCGAAAAACAAAGAAATACATAAGAAATTCATCAAAACAATTAAAATACAAAAGAAATTTAATTCATTGCCGCAAACGTTTTTGTAGATAATTGTTTAGAAATGTCCAAATGAATATCTTCACCAAATAATTGCATTCTACTAGCTGTTTTTTAGTGAGGTTATAGCGAAGCAAAATTTCATACACTTATTTGCCATAATTAATTACTTAAAAAATAGAAATAAATATTTTTTTGAAAATTTTACATATTACAGTCGTGTAGTTTACATCCGGCACTATTGCGCACGCAATTTAGCGCGGCTCGCCGCGATCGGCGGCCGAGCATCTCAGGGGGCGTCAAATTAGACCCCCCCCCAGTAAAAACCCGGTCTGAAATAGCCAGTTAAAAATAGGTTAAGCCATAATAAATCATTTTTGAAATACAATATTTTTCAGGCTTCATATTTAGAACCTTATCAAAGACCACTGGTAGTCATGGAGGGGAGAGATTATGTAGCTCACATTTTTTAAATTTGTGATGAATGTTAGCAGTGGCTTTAAAGTAGCTATTTATAACATTGCCGAGAAAAATCAGAGAAATATTATGTACAAAGTTTTGGATAAAAGTATACTAGTAACCTGACGTTGACAAGAATTGTGCAATGTCTTCCCAAAAATGTACGGTAAATGTACATATATTTTCCCATTCCACACAAACTTTGAAATAAGAATTATCTAAATATTAGGAAAATGTTCTATGGTAACCCTTAGCACTTTGAAAGATTTTTGTGAGTGGTTCTGGTACAGTACTCTACTATCATTGCCATGTAAATGTAATCGTCATGATTAAAGGTAAATGGACATGATGTTGGGAGTAGTCCTCAAACTTGGGCTGAAACTCCTAGATTCAAGGGTTAAACTATGCGCAAGAATTTGATGGGGAAAATCTTGTAGTCAAACGTTGACTCATTCTAAAAATAAAAATGTCAACATCACTGCGTAGCACGGAAAACCTGCTGGTGTGGCTCTCTCATGCGGGCTATTTATCCGGTCCCGAGAAAAAAATAAAGATACTCCTACGATTTATGCCTGATTCTCCTTAAGTAAACAAATGTGAAGCCGTCCGGACTGGTAGGGGCAAAAGTCGCAACGGACGAAATCACAGAAAACGCCAAAAAACAACAGCCAACACTATTTTGGTTGAAATTTTTTTGTAATTTCAGTTTTGAAACAGTTTAATATCTATTCTATCTTAATGCATGAGTTTCAGCTTGTGGAATCGAAATTCTAATACCCCAAAACAGCGATTTTCCAACCCTTTTCGACGTGGTCAAGTTTGTCGTTCGACGAAACGATCGTCCGCAAACGGTTGCTAGGGACAGTGTCACGTGACATCGGCACGCGCGTATTTCCAGTATCCGGCGACTTTTTCACCAGACAGTATGCTTGGTGTGTGACTGATGTGTGTGAACATGTTATGCTTCTACATTTTTATCAAACAACATAATGAAAACTAAGTTCGAATAAGCTCGGGAGGGGACAGCTACTCCGTCCAATCTCGTGTTAGAATTTCTATTATAATCACACTCCTTTTTCTTTTCCCGCTGTAATCAAACGCCGAGAGTGTCCCATGCTTTGACATAGAAATTGTTTCAAATTCTCTCTTGTTTTCTCGGAATTTAAGAACAAAAATGCGTAATCTCCCTTTGAACAATCAGTGCTGATTACAACCCAGATTTATACAAAGTGAGACGCTACCGCAGAGCGAGGTGTAAATTATGTTCGTGTCTCCCTTTTTACTTGGTTTGCATCTCAGAGTTGAGATTATTAAAGAAAGTATTGTATCTTGCTGAAACTGAAAACGAAGGTGTTCTCTCTTTCAAGTTAGTTTGTTTGCAACTGGTCAAAGTGGATAATACACAAACAACTATTGAAAAGAAAACAATAGCCCGGATCTCGCCAGGCAGTGCTTACGCGTGATAATCCGCTGTCTATAGAAAGCGTTTCAAAATCCTTTTGTTCAGGGCTCAAGAGTGTAATTGATACGATTTACACGTAAGAAAGCATAAAAGGGTCTATGAGAAACTTGCATACCCATACTACATTAGTTATATACATGTACATAGTCTTGTACTTCTACCAGCAAAACACATTGATAATAAAAAAAAAAAAACAGTAGCATACAAGGATTTCATGTATTGCTGTGGAATATATTTTTTTTATTTCTGCTAAGAAAAGATGGTGTGTTTGAACTATGCAAAAATAAATACATAACGGACGATCTACACAAATTATTATTGGTTTCCAGCCGTAACAAATAACGATTTCGCATAACTATTCGTCCTCTGCAATTCTTACATGACTCAAGTGAAAGCTAAAAGTAATGTTCTCTTTTAAAACTGGAAAAGTAAAAAACTGCCATAGGTATAATTGCCGCATGGCTATGCAGTGGCATACGGCAAGAACTGGGTTGTAGCGTAAATTACATACGGTGTTTATGTTTGTTATTCTTTTCGAATTTTAGGACATCATCAATATCAAAAACATTGAAAACACTATTTGCCATAATGAATTATATTTAAATTAATTAAATTAAAGATTGCTATGTTTTGTAGCGACACATATTGCGCTGAATGGTTGCAGATTAGCGGTAGTTCCATTTCACATTGTCATAAACATCAATTAAAATTTCCACTGTAAACATTGATAATGAATTTGAAATTTGTATACAATTGGACAAGACGTACAATCTGTCATCATGCCAAATTTCAACTTTTTTGATGCAGCGTGAAACCCGGTTGCTAAGGACTTTTTAGCGATTAATCACTAATCAAGGCGCATCTGCGCCCGGGACTGAGTTTGAATTCATGGTGAAACTTTAACGCCAATATCTCCGTTAACTGTCTTTGACGCGCTGTCTTAAAAAATTGAACTTCGGTCGCGTTTATCGCCCCTTTCCTTTTGGCGTATATTTCAAGTGTTATATATCATTTTAAAGCTAAGAATATGGAGATTTTGAATCAAGTAAAAAACAGAAAACGTTTTTGCCGACTTTTGCCTCCTACCGTCGGAGCGGCTCACAAATTACAGACAAATCCTCCCAGTTTGAGACTCCACTCCTGCCTGAAGTGTATAGTTGGTGTTTATTTCTCAACTCATTTTGATCGGGTTCTTGAGGCATTTTCCAAATGTTCCCAATCATGTCACTACCTTTAAAGAGTACACCGTTTGTGCACTTTCATTTGCGCACATGTATAGAGTTACTTTACGGGCAATTTCCAGCGAAAATGTTACCGCACGAGCTCCAAAATCATTGAAATCTGTAATAATCCCAAAAAGAGCCCCAGGGGCACACGCTCACCTGAGATCTCGCCAAACTCTTTATGATGCCCATAGAAAAAAATATCACGTTACATATTGTTTTTTGGCCCTTCGGACCTGATATAGACTACGGCACCAACAATAGCAAACTGACCCAGTTGGAAAACGTTTGCTCCCTGCAATGGCGATTTTGACCCAAGTTAAATTCTAAAACATCCATTTTTATAAATACAAGGCTACGGCTGGTATCTTAAATTTGACCTTTGACCTACATTGACCTTGACCCTAATTTAACATTGAGGTCATATACATGTACTCATCTAACCATTTTCAAGTTAGTCATAGATGGCCATTACCATACCAAAGAAGAAAACTTGCAGGTATATTCTATCATTTGACTTCATTCTGACTTGACCTACATATGTGACCTTTGACTATATATGTGACCTTTGACCAAAATAACATGAGGTCACTGTCTACACATCTAACCACCAAGTTTGGTTACAAATGGCTTTGGTTAGAAAGTTACTAGTTTGCGGCCCTTATGGGCCCTGCCCTGCCCCCAGGTTTGGCGCCTGGTGTACCATCGAAGAACACTCAGTCCCCTCCCCCTCGCAGGATCATTCCCACAAAGTTTGATGTAAATCCGCTGATTTGAAGTTGAATTATTCCCATAGGGCCCTACCCCAAACTTTCCCCCTTAGGGGCCAAAACGGCGCCCCTGGGCATCTGTCAGAGGAACATTAATTCAGCACATATAGAGGCTATCTACACACAAAGTGGTTAACTAAACTATTTCTGGATGCTAGAGCAAGAAGATGTTTGAAAACTACCTACTTTGGCCCTTTAGGCCCTTTCCCCCGGGCCCCTAGGGGCAGGGTGCTACTATTTGAGGACCCTTTGAATCCCCACCCCCTACAGGATTCAATCCTGCCAAGTTTGCCAAAACCAAATTCATGCATTTTGAAGAAGAAGCAGAAAAGGTGCTAAAAGTTTACGCACGACGCACGACGCACAACGCCACGACGGACGACGGACTGAAAGCGATCGCAATTAGCTCACTTGGCCTTTGGGCCCTCAGGTGAGCTGTGGCACTTCATTGCACAATGTATAGAGTTACTTACGGGCAATTCCGCGAAAAATGTTACCCAAGCTCAAAATCATGAAATCTGTAATAATCCCAAAAATATATGTGCTACAGTAATAAATTTAGTATCATACAATAGAACTCATCAAACTCTTTAATTTGAATGGTATTTGAATACATCTGAAATACTTTTAGACATGCTTTTCTTCAAAAAACCCATTTTCTTGCAAAATTTTCTCATCTTTTTTGAAAAATGCACAATCTTTGAGTCTCATTATTTCACATTCAACAGCACTTCAGAATTAATTTATAGTAGTTTATAGTTGAGAAAGGACCCAAAATGACTACTATTAGCTTTACATTAGTTATCAAATGCACTTAAGTATAAATATAAGGACCTAAAAAAGTGGTCCGAGGTGTTATGTCCGTCACGTTGAAAATGTAATGTCCGTAACGCAACATTTATGGTCCTGTATTGGATATACTGAATCTGTTGTATCTAATTATCATCCTACAACTTAAACAGATCTTCAGCAACCATTTCAAAAGAAAATTGGCTTCACTTCATGCTTAATCTCACAAAATTTGTGACAAATGCGTTGGTAGGTGAAAAGTCATGTCCAAAAAATGTAATGTCCGTAATGGCAAGCATCATGTGTGATAACTAGCAAACAAAAAATAGAAACTAATTCAAATCTAAACTGTTAACACTTCAGGGTGACCTGCGTGAGATTAACACAAATAGGTTCAGAATGATAATGATGGTTTCTAGAAATAGGCCCCCAAAGTTGCAAAAAAATGTCAGATTGTAATGTCCGTAACGCTGGAACTGCCCTTACAGTAAATCAATTAAAAACAACAATTTCTCATGGTCCAACAGAAGGGTCCTACCATATATTTCCGGCAAAAGGGCCTTAACGCTAAATTTTCTTGAATTTGAGAAATATTGCTCTTATTGATATTTGCACTTAACAGACTGAGAGAAAGATTTGAAAAATATCACACCAATTTCATTTCATGCAAGAGGCAATGGTTTTCAAGTAAGAGACAATTTAGTGTCAAGGCCCTTCTGCCGGGAACATGTTAGAGCCCTTCTGCTGGATCATCGATGAATTCCAACCTGTGACCGACGGAGGGTTGGGTGAGAACGTGACGTGCTTGACAGGTCTGGACTCCGACCATGGAGACGGGACTACGGCCTTCTGGGAGAAAAACTGGGGAGAGGAATGGGAGAAATAGAAGGACAGTTATCTTGACTCTCCTGTTTATAAAATAAAATTCGCCATTTTGTTGAATTATAATATTTTTTTTAGCACTGTGTCCTGGGTTACTAAACATGTAAAAGTTGCATTTGTAGTGCGCATTTTAAAGTGATAGGCTAACATTGTGGAGCTTCAATTTAAAAAATTGTCAAACTTTGATATCTGAGCTACATAGTAGTGTTCAAATGGACAAATAAACACCCTAGAATACAAAAGTTTGGAAAGTTACACTGCCAATGGCAAGTTATACATGAATAAACAATAAATCTCGGGGTGAGTTTTATTCACCTAGGTGTACACACAGTAAGTCTTTGGGAGGAAATGGGCAAGTGAATCTGGTCAACTTACGATTTTCACTTTTTTAAAGCACTAGATAATCATTTTGAAATACAATTTTTTCAGGGCTTCATTTTTAGACCTCATCAAAGACACTGGTAGCATGGAGAATCATGCGGCTCAGATTTGTTTAACTGTGGTAAATGTTAGCCAATACCTTTAATGGTTTACAACATGGAAGTAAATAAAAATAACAGATTCAGCGTCATTTTTCTCTCCAATATTTGCCATTATATGTCTTACTGTTGTGTGCATGCAAAGCCTGTGCATCATCACTGAACATTATCATTTGATTCACACAGAGGGCACAACCCCCAAAATTTGGCAACTGTTTTTTTTTTCATGACCAAGGAAAAATTTTTGAAAAACACTTAAAATTTCCATAATTTTCATTGGTTTGAAAAAAAAAATACTGCAGGGTTCGTACACTTGCACATTTTCAAAGTTCCCGACTGTCCAGAACAGAAAAGTCTAAATTCTATGACCATTTTCACATATCTAAAGCATGTAAAAATATGTCATCACAATACCAGCGAGCTTCCAATCAAGGGTCATTTCTAAAATGTCTAAAATAAATGATTTTTCCCTGACTTTCCACAAGAAATTAATGAATTCCCTGACTTTCTGCTTCAGGAAGAAGTATTTTCAAATTCCCTGACCTGTATGAACCCTGAATAGCCCCCCCCCTCCCCCCCCCCGGGGGTGCTGCCCCTCAACTACCCCCCCCCCATGTGGTGCTGCCCCTAAACTACCCCATATATATGTGATACACCAGAGTATAAATGTTTCACAATCTGCCTTTAAAATGACTGATTTCAGGCAAAATCCTGAAAATATTTACTGTACCTGGTTGATGGCTTCCTGGACTTGTTGCTCCTTCTCCTTGGTCAGGATGGAGGACTCCTGTTGCTGTGGCAACTCGTCAATGTCGGCAGGATAGAGTAGAGACATCTGGTCTATGGACCACCGGAACCCTCTCTTCTGTCAGGCACAAAATCATGTTGGGAAATTTTGTAAGCTTAACCCTAATAGTCCCCGGGGGGGGGGGGGGGTTTAGGGAGGCCGATAATGCCCCCCCCCTCGACAAATTTTGCGATTACGCTGCCGCGCGAAATTTTTTGACCACGCCGTTCGCTAGCTTTTTACTTTCAAGTCTCGCACATCATTTAGGACCATTTTCGCAAAAATCAGACGTACCATTACGACGCTGCGCGACTTTTCGTACATGCATGCAACTCCAAAAATTTCCCTGGACTTTCTGCTTCAGGAAAAAGTATTTCAAATCCCTGACCTGTATGAACCCTGAATAGCCCCCCTCCCCCCCCCGGGGGTGCTGCCCTCAACTACCCCCGATGTGGTGCTGCCCCTAAACTACCCGCATATATATGTGATACACCAGAGTATAAATGTTTCACAATCTGCCTTAAAATGACTGATTTCAGGCAAAATCCTGAAAATATTTACTGTAGCCTGGTTGATGGCTTTGGACTTGTTTGCTCCTTCTCCTTGTCAGGATGGAGGACTCCTGTTGCTGTGGCACCTCGTCAATGTCGGGCAGGATAGAGTAGAGACATCTGGTCTATGGACGCACCGAAGCCTCTCTTCTGTCAGGCACAAAATCATGTTGGGAAATTTTGTAAGCTTAACCCTAATATCCCTGGGGGGGGGGGGGGGCCATAATGGCCCCCCCCCGA
>JZLH01S0376505.1:69581-84348 GCA_001188425.1 Eucidaris tribuloides
ATTCTTGTGTACAAAATCAATGCAAATTGTGTTTTCAGCCAAAAATCATAAATGCATGATTATTTTTAATTTAACAGGTAAAATGGATACAAATGGATTGCTTTTATGCTGTTTACGATTGCAAAAAGTCCCGTCAAAGTTCATTGAAAAACAATAAAAAACAAAGAAATACATATAGAAATTCACAAACACATAAATACAAAGAAAATATATTCTGATTCGGCAATTTTCACAATTGTCACAAATGTCAGAAAGAATATTTTCACCAAAACCTAGCATTCTAAACAAGCTATTTTAAGTGAGTTATAGGCAAAAATATGATTTTATTCATAAATTTGCATAATTATTAAAATTATTAAAAATATGAAATACGTATTTTTTAAAAACCTAATGATAGTCTTATAGATCATCCAGCTCTATGTGCGTCAAATTTTTTGCGCGATCGCTCGATCTGCGGCGAGTTCTCGCCGGGATGACAAGACCGAAGATAGCCCGGAATCTATTTAGGGTTAAAGGCAAGGTCCATCCTGGCGTCAAGTTGGTTTTAATAAAAGCAGAACAATGAGAGAAACATACAGTATTAATGAAAGTTTGATGAAATTCCACTAAAGAATAGAGGAGTTATGAACTGTCAAATTGTTAATTTTGTGACGTCACAATACATGTACGAGCAGCTCCTCATATTAATGTAATATTAATGCAAAAATTGCCTCTTTTTATTGGTTTATTGATAATTTAATGGGTTTTTTTTAATAGAAGCATGTATGAAATAATGTTTCTAATTACATATGAATGCACAGTTAACATTATTTTCAATTTTCTGAGAAAATGGTAATTTAGGAATTTATTACATGACATGTGGAGCTGTCGCGATGTGACATCAAAATTTAGAACTTTGAAAGTTCATAACTCCTCTGTTCTTTGGTGGATTTTCGGCCAAACTTTCATCAATATGTTTCTCTCATTGTTCTTCTTTTATCAAAACCAACTTGACATCGGGTGAACCTTGCTTTAAAAGTATCATTCATCATGTTGATTTTGATTTTAAAAATCTGAACTACGTGGTCTCTATGGTACTGAGTCTCTGAAAGAAATAAAGCGCCTGAAATACTTGCAGTTCAAATCAATTTTGAAATGTTTTTAATAGTGAAAATCTACTTAGCGAACATGACAGTTATCCCCAATAGGGAAAAGCAAACTGCCCCTGCACCCCTTTTTGTTGGCTAACAAAATGACAGAATACAGCATGCATAAATGTCACACCCCCCCCCCAAGTAATAAGTAATCCAGGTTTTAAATCGTTTTGGTCCTGACTACGGGGGTGGCTGATTCACCTCGCACTCACAGAAATCACCTCACCCCTCCCTCCACTTTACTCCGACTCCAGACAAATGCAGATGCACACTTTGTTACATTCTGTTTGGCGTGCAAGTTCACACTGTTTGACACAAATAAAGTTTGTGCCCTCCCTCAACCCTCATTTGCCACTGTATCCTTATTTCTGCGGGGAGTCTGTTCAGTCCTCTTGAAAGACCGCAGACTGAAGGGCTGGGAGATGCTGCGTCAAACTCTCTGGCCTCAAGAGGTTAAAGGTCAAGTTTGCTCCCTCCTCCTCCCATCCCACCCCCTTCCCCGCCCTCTTATCTACCTTGTACTCATTACTGCACGGAGTTCTCTCAGTCTTCTTGAAGACTGACGGACTGAAGGCTACGAGATGCGCGCATTGCTGTCATACTCTGACTTTACGGGTCAAATTAGGTCAAGTTTTCCCTCCCCCCACCCCATGTCTCACCCCCTTATCTCCTTGTACCTTGTTACTGCACAGAGTCCCCTCAGTTCTCTTGAAGACTATTGGACTGAAAGCTGGGAGATGCATGCGTCTATCTCAGACTCAAAGGGTTAAAGGTCACGTTTGCCCCTCCTGTCCCCACCCTGACCCCACCTCCCCCCCAAATCCACCCACCCCCTTATCTACCTGTACCTTATTACTCGCAGGGGTTCCCTCAGTCCTACTTGGAAGACCGATGGACTGAAAGCTGGGAGATGCATGCTGTCATACTCTCGCCTTTAAAGGTCAAAGGTCAAGTTTCCCCCTCCCCCCCCCCATGTCTCCCCCCTTATCTCCTTGTACCTTGTTAGCAGGAGTCCCTCAGTTCTCTTTGAAGACTGATGGACTGAACTGGGAGATGCATGCCGTCTAGACTCTCAACTCAAAGGGTGTTAAAGGTCACGTTTGCCCTCCTCCCTGTCCCAACCTGACCCACCTTCCCCCCCCAATCCACCCCACCCCTGTATCTACCTGTACCTTATTACTGCGAGGGAGTTCCCTCAGTCTCTTGAGAGACCGACGGACTGAAAGCTGGGAGATGTCATGCTGTCCAAACTCTCGGCCTCGAAGGGTTAAAGGTCAAATTGCTGGATGATGTCACACACTGGGACTCCTCATCTGACATAATTGACAGATGGGAGTGGTTTATAGCTGATGTGACAGACAGGTGGCTGGCTGATGGCAATCTGCGAGAGGGAGGAGGAAATGAAGAATTTAGGTCGTAAGCTAAAAAATTTCACACATATTTTTTGAGGGGAGGATTTACCTGTCATTCAAGCCACATTGGTCTCAGTTTGTGAGACACAAATCGTATTTTTTTTTTAGGACAATCCTTGTTTAGGGGAGGAGCCAGCACTATTCACAGGCAAAGTTAAGAAAAAATGGAGTTTTGCTAACCATTCAGATCGATATTGCATCTGACAGTCTGGAGCTTGACCATGTGTGACCGATGCATGCCACCGACGTGTGTTTGACCCATTTACGAGTGAAGGCTGGCCCCAATATATGTTTTCCGTCGCATCACCTGATTGACATCATCAGGGATCACAACTGGCAAACACAAACACAAACACACACACACACCACACACCACACACACACACACACACATACATACACGCACACGCGCACACGCATCGCACACACACACACACACACACACACACAACACATCACGACACCACACACACACACACTCACACAGCACATACACAGCTATACATGTACATGTATAGAAAGATAAAGTAATACATGTAGATAGAAAGATAGATGAAAAGAAAGATTGAAAAGTAATAGATAATAGATAGATAGATAGATCTATAGACAGATACATGTAGATAGGATTGATTAATTGATCACTTGACTAAGACAGCCATCAATCTGTACTAAAAACATTGTTACCGTTATAATACAACCAAACGTGATGCCACAGTTGATTAGTACTCTTGAGTGGTTTGACCCCGCAGTTTGAGTCACTGTAAACGGGGTCTTAGTCGCGCCGTGGTAATGTATGCACTGTTTGAATCTAGATAAGCTCTTCCCCTATAGCTGCTTCTGCAAGTTTTGCAAAGACGTAAAATAAACACAAATTAACAAATTGATAGGCCCTTGCTGAGGGTTAGTACACACAGGTAGGCCCCTACCCTTTATTGGTGATCCGCGTAACCGCGGATCACCATAGAGTTTGTACGAAATTTTTTTTCTTACTTTGTTATTCGTGTTTTCTTTCTGGTCACTTTTTGTGCAGACGATATTTCACGAACGATGACAGCAATAATCTTGTAACTTAGCATAGTTATGTCCCACGTCAATACCTCGGCATGGCAATCATGTCAATGTCATAGACTTCTGTGACGTCTTTTAATGACGTCTATTGTCAAAAGCTAGAGTTAAGTCTATATTTGCAATTCTGGAGCCTTCCGTCAAATAAACTACCAAATTTGGCAAGGTCAAGTTAAGGTCATGGCTCAACTTTTGATCCAAACCACGTCGCGCGGCGGCGTCTCCACGGCGTATACGGGGCTGCGTCAAAATTTTACAGTGCTCTAAATGATTCTTATTAACAGTACTATATGTTTCAGGTGATTTGAGCATTTGGTGCGTGCATGATACGCGTGCGTTTTTTTTCGCGCTTCACCCCTTTCCCGACGGAATAACATCATTTTTTTCAATGTTTTTGAATGTCATACTGAATTTCTACGTCATATAGAACCCTTTCGCGTCCACCGAGAAGCCAAAATATGCTTACACCCAAACCGTAAATGCACGCGCATTGCGCACTAGTGAATGATGGACATTTTTAAATCACTCATCAATCTCTAGAATTAACGGTGACCCTACTTTCATTGCATATTCTGATGACGATGATGCGTAGATAACTTTTCAGGCATCACTTTCCATGCAAAAACTGTTGTGACGTCATCTATGAAGTCAAAAGAAAATCGTTTTTTGCGCATATCTCATGAACTGAAGTCGAGCAAGATAACCAAACTTGATACACAGTAATTTCAGCGGTAAAGGTCATCACTGGTGTAAATCAAGTGCTGCGCGCGCATCACGCCTAATGTGTACGCGTGCGTTTGATTTTAATGCTTGGTGGCGGCATTTTTTCGTAGTTTTTCATACTTCAGCATTTGCTCTATAACTCCGCAATGCAGTGTCCTGTCGACACGACCACTTCCATTCGACGAGAAACATTATAATCTTGTTTTGAACAGCATTGGTCTTGGGGTGTCGAGTATTCCTTAGGTGTGAAAATTCACCTCAAAGTTAGCATGAATTCAGAAATTTGTTGATACTTAGCATAGCACTGCTATTAATAGATTTGTATAGCCTAAGGCCTACATGTAAAATTTCAAGCTATGTTGATATTGCTTCTGCGTCGATAGTGAATGATGCGAAGATGTGTTATCATGCACTTTGCATGCATAAATGCCGTGACGTCATCTATGACGTCACAATAAAATATCACATGACTAGAGTCAAATAGGAAAACGAAACTTGGTACACAGTAACGATTGAGGTCAAAGGTCCATCGCTTGTGCTTACGAGGACCGCACGCAGACGGTCACGACGATCGCGTACGCGGACGTCGAAATTCAGATTAAGGTTAGAGAAAAGAGTTACGGTGAAAAGGGAACAGCTTTGAACAACTATTGATACGTCGTGTAGATTGTTTCGAACATGCCCTTCAGATCTATGATCGAAGCGGTACGCGGATCACCAATTCGTCTTAGTGACGAATCGGTTTAAGCTGTCTTTATTACCAGTGCCATCATTCTCTCATACTCACTATGTCATTTCTTTTCTTAAGTTATAAATGCCTGTTAGTTGTTGGCTCCTCCCATTAGACCAGCATCCCTACTGCCCACTCCATACATGTAAGGGGTTTATAGTGCAGCTATACTACCTAGACCAAGCTTCGGCTTAGTATCGAGGTCGGTCGTTTTTCAGAGCTTTTTAATGGACAATTTGACGGATATTTTACATTTACCGTTTTGACTCTCCTATAGTATAGAGGAGAGTCAAAGGGTAAATGTAAAATATCCTTCCAGTTCCAAATTGTCCGTTAAAAACTCTGAAAAACGACCGAACTCGATACTAAGGCGAAGCCTTCGGTCTATACTACCCTAGGCCACACCTGTCTGTATTCTCCTCTTGCATTCATTCATGAGTGAAGGCATGGACAGGGTTCCAAAATTCTGGTACTAAAAATTTGAGAATAGATCTATTTTTATAAAGAAACGAACCAAACTTCATACAAATTTTGCGATTACGCTGCTGCGCGAAATTTTTTGACCACGCCATTCGCTAGCTTTTTACTTTCAAGTCTCGCACATCATTTAGGACCATTCTCACAAAAATCGGACGTACCATTACGACGCTGCGCGACTTTTCGTACATGCATGCAACTCCAAAATTTTGTGTACAAAATCAATGCAAATTGTGTTTTCAGCCAAAAATCATAAATGCATGATTATTTTTAATTTAACAGGTACAAATGGATACAAATGGATTGCTTTTATGCTGTTTACGATTGCAAAAAAGTCCCCGTCAAAGTTCATTGAAAAAACAATAAAAAACAAAGAAATACATAAGAAATTCACAAAACAATAAAATACATAAGAAAATAATTCTGATTCGGCAATTTTCACAATTGTCACAAATGTCAGAAAGAATATTTTCACCAAAACCTAGCATTCTACAAGCTATTTTAAGTGAGTTATAGGCAAAAATATGATTTTATTCATAAATTTGCATAATTATTAAAAAATTATTAAAAAATATGAAATACGTATTTTTTGAAAAACCTAATGATAGTCTTATAGATTACATCCAGCTCTATGTGCGTGCAAATTTTTTGCGGCGATCGCTCGATCTGCGGCCGAGTTCTCGCCGGGATGACAAGACCGAAGATAGCCCGGATCTATTAGGGTTAAAGGCAAGGTCCATCCTGGCGTCAAGTTGGTTTTAATAAAAGCAGAACAATGAGAGAAACATACAGTATTAATGAAAGTTTGATGAAATTCCACTAAAGAATAGAGGAGTTATGAACTGTCAAATTGTTAATTTTGTGACGTCACATACATGTACGAGCAGCTCCTCATATGTAATGTAATATTAATGCAAAAAATTGCCTCTTTTTATTGGTTTATGATAATTTAATGGGGTTTTTTTTAATAGAAGCATGTATGAAATAATGTTTCTAATTACATATTGAATGCACAGTTAACATTATTTTCAATTTTCTGAGAAAATGGTAATTTATGGAATTTATTACATGACAATGTGGAGCTGTTCGCATGTGACATCAAAAATTTAGAACTTTGAAAGTTCATAACTCCTCTGTTCTTTGGTGGATTTTCGCCAAACTTTCATCAATATGTTTCTCTCATTGTTCTTCTTTTATCAAAAACCAACTTGACATCGGGGTGAACCTTGCCTTTAAAAGTATCATTCATCAATTGATTTTGATTTTAAAAATCTGAACTACGTGGTCCTCTATGGTACTGGAGTCTCTGAAAGAAATAAAGCCCTGAAATACTTGCAGTTCAAATCAATTTTGAAATGTTTTTAAATAGTGAAAATCACTTAGCGAACATGACAGTTATCCCCCATAGGGAAAAAGCAAACTGCCCCCTGCACCCCCTTTTTGTTGGCTAACAAAATGACAGAATACAGCATGCATAAATGTCAACCCCCCCCCCCCAAGTAATAAGTAATCCAGGTTTTAAATCCGTTTTGGTCCCTGACTACGGGGGTGGCTGGATTCACCTCGCACTCACAGAAATCACCCTCACCCCCTCCCTCCACTTTACTCCGACTCCAGACAAATGCAGATGACCACTTTGTTACCATTCTGTTTGCGTGCAAGTTCACACTGTTTGACACAAATAAAGTTTGTGCCCTCCCTCAACCCTCATTTTGCCACTGTACCTTATTTCTGCGGGGAGTCTGTTCAGTCCTCTTGAAGACCGACAGACTGAAGGCTGGGAGATGCATGCTGTCCAAACTCTCGGCCTCAAAGAGGTTAAAGGTCAAGTTTGCTCCCTCCTCCTCCCCATCCCACCCCCTTCCCCCGCCCTCTTATCTACCTGTACCTCATTACTGCACGGAGTTCTCTCAGTCTTCTTGAAGACTGACGGACTGAAGGCTACGAGATGCGCGCATGCTGTCATACTCTCGACCTTTACGGGTCAAAGGTCAAGTTTTCCCCCTCCCCACCCCCATGTCTCACCCCCTTATCTCCTTGTACCTTGTTACTGCACAGAGTCCCCTCAGTTCTCTTGAAGACTGATGGACTGAAAGCTGGGAGATGCATGCCGTCTAGACTCTCAGACTCAAAGGGGTTAAAGGTCACGTTTGCCCCCTCCCCTGTCCCCAACCCTGACTCCACCTTCCCCCCCCAACTCCACCCCACCCCCTTATCTACCTGTACCTTATTACTGCAGGGAGTTCCCTCAGTTCCTACTTGGAAGACCGATGGACTGAAAGCTGGGAGATGCATGCTGTCATACTCTCGCCTTTAAAGGTCAAAGGTCAAGTTTCCCCCTCCCCCCCCCCATGTCTCCCCCCTTATCTCCTTGTACCTTGTTAGCAGGAGTCCCTCAGTTCTCTTTGAAGACTGATGGACTGAACTGGGAGATGCATGCCGTCTAGACTCTCAACTCAAAGGGTGTTAAAGGTCACGTTTGCCCTCCTCCCTGTCCCAACCTGACCCACCTTCCCCCCCCAATCCACCCCACCCCTGTATCTACCTGTACCTTATTACTGCGAGGGAGTTCCCTCAGTCTCTTGAAGACCGACGGACTGAAAGCTGGGAGATGCATGCTGTCCAAACTCTCGGCCTCGAAGGGGTTAAAGGTCAAATTGCTGGATGATGTCACACACTGGGACTCCTCATCTGACATGATTGACAGATGGGAGTGGTCTATATAGCTGATTGACAGACAGGTGTGGGCTGGCTGATGGCAATCTGCAGAGAGGGAGAGGAAATGAAGAATTTAGGTCGTAAGCTAAAAAATTCACAACATATTTTTTGAGGGGAGGATTTACCTGTCATTCAAGCCACATTGGGTCTCAGTTTGTGAGAACACAAATCGTTATTTTTTTTTAGGACAATCCTTGTTTAGGGGGAGGAGCCAGCAACTATTCACAGGCAAAGTTAAGAAAAAATTGAGTTCTTGCTAACCATTCAGATCGATATGTGCACTGACCAGTCTGGAGCTGACCATGTGTGACCGATGCATGCCACCCGACGTGTGTTTGACCCATTTACAGTGAAGGGCTGGCCCCAATAATGTTTTCCGTCGCATCACCTGATTGACATCATCAGGGATCACAACTGGCAAACACAAACACAAACACACACACACACACACACACACACACACACACACACACACACACACACACGCACACGCGCACACGCACGCACACACACACACACACACACACACACACACACACACACACACACACACACACACACACACACATACAACAGCTATACATGTACATGTATAGAAAGATAAGTACATACATGTAGATAGAAAGATAGATGAGAAGAAAGATTGAAAAGTAGATAGATAGATAGATAGATAGATCTATAGACAGATACATGTAGATAGGATTGATTAATTGATACTTGACTAAGACAGCCATCAATCTGTAGCTAAAAACATTGTTACCTTATAATACACACCAACGTGATGCACAGTTGATTAGTACTCTTGAGTGGTTTTGACCCCGCATTTGAGTCCACTGTAAACGGGGTCTTAGTCGCGCCGTGGTAATGTATGCACTGTTTGAATCTAGATAAGCTCTTCCCCTATAGCTGCTTCTGCAAGTTTTGCAAAGACGTAAAATAAACACAAATTAACAAATTGATAGGCCCTTGCTGAGGGTTAGTATCACACAGTAGGCCCCCTACCCTTTATTGGTGATCCGCGTAACCGCGGATCACCATAGAGTTTGTACGAAATTTTTTTCTTACTTTGTTTATTCGTGTTTCTTTCTGGTCACTTTTTGTGCAGACGATATTTCACGAACGATGACAGCAATAATCTTGTAACTTAGCATAGTTATGTCCCACGTCAATACCTCGGCATGGCAATCATGTCAATGTCATAGACCTTCTGTGACGTCTTTTATGACGTCATTTGTCAAAAAGCTAGAGTTAAGCTATATTTGCAATATCTGGAGCCTTCCGTCAAATAAAACTACCAAATTTGGCAAAGGTCAAGTTAAGGTCATGGCTCAACTTTTGATCCAAACCACGTGCGCGCGCGCGTCTCCACGGGCGTATACGGGCGCGTCAAAATTTTACAGTGCTCTAAATGACTTCTTATTAACAGTACTATATGTTTCAGGTGATTTGGAGCATTTTGGTGCGCATGAGTACGCGTGCGTTTTTTCGCGCTCACCCCTTTCCCGACGGAATAACATCATTTTTTCAATGGTTTTGAATGTCTAACTGAATTCTACGTCATATAGAACCCTTTTCCGTCCACGAGAAGCCAAAATATCGCTTACACGCCCCAAAACGTAAATGCACGCGCATGCGCACGTAGTGAATGATGGACATTTTTAAATCACTCATAACTCTCTAGAATTAACGGTGACCCCTACTTTTCATTGCATATTCTGATAGCCGATGATGCGTAGATAACTTTTCAGGCATCACTTTCCATGCCAAACTGTTGTGACGTCATCTATGAAGTCACAAAGAAAAATCGTTTTTTGCGCATATCTCATGACTGGAGTCGAGCAAGATAACCAAACTTGATACACAGTAATTTCAGGGTAAAGGTCATCACTGGTGTAAATCACAGTGCGCGCGCGTCACGCCTAATGTGTACGCGTGCGTTTGATTTTAATGCTTGGTGGCGCATTTTTTTCGTAGTTTTTCATACTTCCAGCATTTTGGCCTATAACTCCGCAATGCAGTGTCCTGTCGACACCGGACCACTTCCATTCGACAGAGAACATTATAATCTTGTTTTGAACAGCATTGGTCTTGGGGTGTCGGAGTATTCCTTAGGTGTGAAAATTCACCTCAAAGTTAGCATTGAATTCGGAAATTTGTTGATACTTAGCATAGCACTGCTATTTAATAGATGTTGTATAGGCCTAAGGCCTACATGTAAAATTTCAAGCTATGTTGATATTGCTTCTCCCGATAGTGAATGATGCGAAGATGTGTTATCATGCACTTTGCATGCATAAATGCCGTGACGTCATCTATGACGTCACAATAAAATATCACATGACTAGAGTCAAATAGGAAAACGAAACTTGGTACACAGTAACTTGAGGTCAAAGGTCATCGCTTGTGCTTACCAGGACCGCACGCACGTCACGACGATCGCGTACGCGGACGTCGAAATTCAGATTAAGGTTAGAGAAAAGAGTTTTACGGTGAAAAGGGACAGCTTTGAACAACTATTGATACGTCGTGTAGATTGTTTCGAACATGCCCTTCAGATCTATGATCGGAGCGGTTACGCGGATCACCAATTCGTCTTAGTGACGAATCGAGTTTAAGCTGTCTTTATTACCATGTGCCATCATTCTCTCAATACTCACTATGTCATTTCTTTTCTTAAGTTATAAATGCCTGTTAGTTGTTGGCTCCTCCCATTAGACCAGCATCCCTACTGCACTCACCCATACATGTAAGGGGTTTATAGTGCAGCTATACTACCCCTAGACCAAAGGCTTCGGCCTTAGTATCGAGGTCGGTCGTTTTTCAGAGCTTTTTAATGGACAATTTGGACGTATATTTTACATTTACCTTTTGACTCTCCTATAGTATAGAGGAGAGTCAAAAGGTAAATGTAAAATATCCTTCCAGTTCCAAATTGTCCGTTAAAAACCTCTGAAAAACGACCGAACTCGATACTAAGGCCGAAGCCTTCGGTCTATACTACCCCTAGGCCACACCTGTCTGTATTCTCCTCTTGCATTCATTCATGAGTGAAGGCATGGGACAGGGTTCCAAAAATCTGGTACCTAAAAATTTGAGAATAGATCTATTTTTATTAAAGAAACGAACCAAACTTTCATACCTGAACTGAAGGAATCATGTGGATTTATTCATTAAAACTGATCTATTAAAAAATGCAATTTTTGGCCTTGTAGAATATTATTCGCACAAAAAGTCAAGTTACGACTCCTGTGACACGCGAGTCACTGCACTTCAGTTCAGACATGATAAAATGAGCACACAAGTCAAAACAGATTAGTACTAGTGGGGGGGGGGGATCTAAAGTTAGATCAGTCACAGTTGCTCTAGAAAAAAAATACAACTTTCCAATGCCAGGCCCAGGGCAGGGTGCCGGCTGTTGGAACCCTTTTTCATGCACAAATGAAAAAAAAAACATCCACAGCACCAGGGGCGCTGATCCATGATAAACACAGATCGTATCTGATACCAGGATCAGGATCGTCCCCTTAGTTTTAGGACTTCTTCAATTCACACACACAAATGGGAGAGTTCAGTCCCCTTGGAATTTGCTGATGCAAAATGAGTGCGCTAGATTCTAACATTAGATCTAACATTATAGATCTAGTATCAGGTTTCAAAACAGGTTGGTGGGAAGACGGTCAGTCAAAAAAAAAAGACGGTGAACTGGGGGTATCAGATGACAGAGAATCTATTTTTAGCACTCTCAAGTCTTGTAACTGCCGTCTAAACCCTGCAGGGCAAGGTGAGAAGAAATATCGTCAAAAATGAAGACAATCTCAGTTTATGAGAACACAGTTCATGCCAGTTTGTCTTCGTTTTTTAGGACAATCCTTAATTACACTTACAGACTGGCACCCCGGCCCTACAAATAGGGTGTCTGGTCTGAACGCCTATCACATTTTTCTTGCTATACGTGTATATGTTCAATGCACAATCCCATTGCTGTGTGCACAAGTCAATAAATGGTCATACTTTGGTTGTCAAATCTCACCTTTTCAACATCGCCGAATGTTTATCCAGGGTAAAAGTGGCCTTGAATTTGGTATCAAATTAAAGCTTATCCTTTGCTCCATCTTTTCCCAAAAGGACTTTGGATAAAATGGACGTGTTCACACTGAGAAAACACAAACAAACCTTCTCTGCCCCGTCATTTCCACAGTAGTGATCAAGATGAGTCCAATTACATGAAAAATATTTGAAACATGGGGAATCCCCCTTGACACTTTGTTTTTCTCATATCCAGCAGGATAAACTTCTGCCGGACTCTCAAAGTACCCCTTGCCCTTCATCTGTGGTATTAGCCAATGAAGCTATATGGCCAATGTGAACAGGTACTGTGTGTTCTACATTTCTGTCCCGATCCCAAGGAAACATGCAAGAAAAAGACCCTAAATTTATCTCGAATATCTGGACATGCATGTATCTTTCGATAGGAACATTGGTTATTTCCCAAATTTGAAACTTGCCTTCCTCAGGCTCAGCTACTACTAACGTTACATGTTTACTAAAAAATGCAAACAAAATTAATCTGAAGGTACAAAAATTTTTAAAATTGAAAATCTTTCACTACACTTTTGTAGGCTGTCTGAAAGTTTCAGACACCCTTACCTCGATGGCCCGCACGTGTGTCGTGCCTCGTCGATACCAATTTCCGTCTAGTGTACCGTGTTGAAGTCCCGGTTGAAGTAAAATTCGGACACTGTTTCCCGTAACTTACCCCAGTCACCACTCTGAAATGAGTTCACTTACACCCAAAAATTTACTCCAGCTCGTTTCGATAACAAATGTTGTTACAATGAAGGCGTCTTCTTCCAAAAAGAGTTGTTTTGACGACGCGACGTCTCGTAGTTTCTTACCAACCTATTCGCCATTTTTTTTCCCGGAAATATAAGTGTAATGTGCATGTGCAAACTGCGTTGGTTAGCTGCGGTAACGGACCGCTAGTCACCGCACCGCCACACCGGTCGGCGACAGGATGTAGGATCGGACGTCTCTAGCTCTCGTCGTGCGGCGCACGCGCGGTGTATAGCAGTCTTCAGTAGGCTAGAGACTGGGTAGAGACAAAACGCAAATAAAATGTCGCGGATTGGAGATGTGGGGTAGTATTGAGGTAAGTTTTGGATTTTGATTGTTTGACTATTAAGAGAGATGTTTGTACATTCACAAATTTACCTGTTTTAATGTCAGAATGGGCAGAAAAGTTAGTGATTTGAAACGGGGCCGGGGTAGAAGTCGGTCGTTTGTGCGATCTAGAATATGGCTATTAGTTTCCCACAAGACTCACACGCAGCATGCATGCGTGTGAGTTTGTCGAGGCTTACAGTCAGACACCCACTCACGAAAGCACTCCATAGACTTTTCCGTCGACAGTGATAGCCCGATATTTGTAGATATTTATTTCCTACAAATTTTCATCTCCACATTTAAAATTAAGCAGAAATATAAAAAACATCTTGACTGACCTTATTAATCACAAGTTGCTGTTTGGTCGTCCATAAGTCACAAAAATAAAATGAAAATGTAACCACTGCACCGAAATCTGCCTGTAGATAAAAAGCAGCTTGGCCAATGTTCCAGAAAAATTTCTGGCCGGTCGCATTACTTATAGCTTTCATGACACCGGCCTACCAACAGCCCGATCCACGGAGAACCCGGCCGCGCTTGGCCGACATATCGGACGGCTCGACGTACCCAACATTGGTACGCCAAGCCGGCCGAACAGGGGACCGAACAGTCCGCACTAGCAAGCCGAGTTGGCGTAGGCCAGGTTGTCGGTGAGCCAGGTTGTCCGGATTACATTATTATTGTGCCACAGACTGGCGGAGTAAGCGCAACGTTGTGCGATGGCTCCTAGGTTTGGTAAACAGGCACTTATATGAAAACGAACGTAGATGGCGTTATAAAATGGAGACCGAGTCAGTTGATAGGCAATCACGGTCCACAGACGACTGGGACAAATCTATGTGAGGTGTGTGACGTCACATAAAAAATGCCGATGAAGCTGTCGCGGTAAGTTTTTCTGACTCTTGTTAATTTACTTCCTTTTTTTCTTTTTGTAGATCAGGCCTCTACAAAAAAAAATTTTTTCACTTGCCCTGTCGGGCAAGTGAAATTTTTTTGGGCTTGCCCTCAAGGAAAAAGCACTTGCCCGAATGTTCTTTTTATTTTTTTTTATGTTAAAAAATACAGTGTATCTAATAAAGAGTCAATAAAACGACGACTGAAGATAATATTAAAGAACACAACGAACATTTATTTACAAGTGTTTTGATAACAGTTAACAACAATGAACATGGATGATTTGTACACTTGAAAGATTGTGTCATTGATTAACACGTCAAAAAACATCTAAATGAATGAAATCAGCTGAAATCATATCCAATGTGAAGATTACTATAAATAAACACCTCTCATAGAGACTTGGGGTAAAATATTGAGTTTTGGTGAAAATCTGGACGGTTAAACTTAAA
>JZLH01S0376550.1:2823-26383 GCA_001188425.1 Eucidaris tribuloides
ACAGACACTTGAAATTAGTCTTAATGTGTAATCATGGGTCTACTTCTCAATCTGCCTGTCTCAAAAATTCATCAATACTGTACATGTTTCAATTTCTGATCAATGAAACAGTGCACTCCTGTTATAAAGAACACAGGTATAACAAAATTCCTGTTACAACGAATTAAAAATTCAGGTCCCAAGATTATTATCTATATATCTTAAAGGTAAATGACATGATTGGGAGCAGGGTGCGACATAACCGCTTGCCCGATGGCCCGGGGCAAGTAAACATCACAGTCGGGCAAGCATTTTGGAGTGTCAACTAAAAATGCTTGCCCGAATTGGGCAAGTAATAATTTGCAAAGCAAACCTTAGTAAATACCAAAACTGTATTGAAACAAAATTGAAATAAATGGCTGTTTTTACAGAGGAAACGCTGGCCAAAACATCGGCAATTATTTGCTCAAAATGCGTTCTGCAAAGACGCAAAATGAACGGGTGCGTGCAGGAGTCGCAAAGTGCTTTGATTTTGAAGGAGGTTCTACCAATAGAGACATCTGCGTGACCTGATAACTTGTCCAAGAACAAATAAACATCGCGGAAAATTGTGGCAAGGACTGAAGAAATAACAGAAAGTATTCAGTGAAAAAAATGACTGAGAGTAGCAGGAAAGGTAAGCAAAATGTTTAAAATCACCAGAAAATATATCACAGCCACCTCCAAAAACTCGGCTGTTAAACCGACTAGAGATTGCTCACTCCCAATCTTGTAGTCAAGCGTTGACTCATTGTAAAATTACTAATGTCCAGGGTGCTACATAACTTTTTTTGGCCACTTGCCCGATCGGGCAAGTGAATTTTCAAACAGCTCTAAAATGCTTGCCCGAAAAAATAACGGAAATTTATTGATTTGTGTGATTAATATGTATAACGCTAGATACATGTATACATAAAAGTATACATGTATAACCATTCACAAATTTTCACATCAATGATTTTTGTCATATTTCTGAAAATCAATGATCAATTTTTCAATTGTGTTCATTCATCATATATTACAGATATGAACGATTATAACAATGTGTTCCAGCAAGCGGTAGTGGCGATTTCATGTTGTGGGATTGTTGGGGGGGGGGGGGAGAGCACAGCAATAATACACATTTTTGTGAACATCTAGTGATTTACCGTAGGTGTTCCTAAAAATGTTTGTTGACGAGATTGTGATTTTCAACACGTACATGTAAACTAAAACGTGGTTATGATTTCATATTAAATTTGTTTAAGTGTTAATGAAAAACGTGTTCTAGAGTTAATGAAGTGTTCTAGAAATAACCACCGTAACCATGAACTTTTGGTATCATATACATGTAGATAAACATAATTTCAGCTATATATGTTTCCAGATAAAAATGTTCAAGTGTTTATACAGAAAAGTGTTTAGTAGGCCTATATTTTCAGTGTCTATAAAATTTATCAAGAATGCTAACAAATTTTGGAAAAAATTAAGCTTCAAAAATCAAGGGGGATAACCCCGTCCCTTGAGGGGGTGGGTCATGTAACCCCGCACCGGATCGATCACCGCCTATACAACCAAGAGTTAATTTGTGGACATTAAAAACTTCATGGTAGTCTTAAATATATTATCCTCTTAGGAATGCATAATTGATTCCCAAACCCGGTACTAAAAAAAAAGTTGAAAAATGTAGATCAGTGTAAACTAAAGTTTTAGTGTTTATTCTCCATTTCCCTTTCACCCAAACTTGCTTAGAATATTACACTTATCTTATTCAAAATCTTTGAAATGATTACCTAATCAGAATTTAATAGATAGAGTACACTACTTGGGAAATATTTAGTAACAAAGTTCTTCATAAAAGCACTACCCCAGCCAGAGAACTGGACACCCACCACGCCTGCCATCTTCCAACCCCAGGGTTCAGGGGATGATTCTGTGACTGAATGGGTCATGTAGCTATGTTTCCAGCTGCTATATTTGCCACTTTTTGACCAAGTATCCCTCTTAAAATCCACTTATAATGTCACAAATATTATTTCTGAATCTCCTATGACACTTTCATGGTCAGACTTATCATTTTCAAGTGCAGAAAATTGCCGCCAATATCACAAGTTAAGACTTGAAAATACGAACCAAAAACACCATTTAACACATGTGGGACTTGGCAATCTCTAGTCGGCTTAACTGCTGAGTTTTTGGAGGTGGCTGTGATATATTTTCTGGTGATTTGAAACATTTTGCTTACCTTTGCTGTTACTCTCAGTCATTTTTTCACTGAATACTTTCTGTAATTTCTTCAATCCTTGGCACAATTTTCCGCGATGTTTATTTTTTTTTCTTGGACAAGTTATCAGGCAAGGCAGATGTCTCTGATCTTGCACTACGTATGCCGACTTCCTGCGCTGCGCCCGTTCATTTTGCGTCTTTGCAGAACGCATTTTGAGCAAATAATTGCCGATGTTTTGGCCAGCGTTTTCCCCGTAAAAACAGCTATTTATTTCATTTTTGTTTCAATACAGTTTTGGTATTTAGGTTTGCTTTGCAAATTATTACTTGCCCGATTCGGGCAAGCATTTTTAATTGACACTCCAAAATGCTTGCCCGACTGTGATGTTTACTTGCCCCGGGCCATCGGGCAAGCAGTTATGTCGCACCCTGCTAATGTCAATATCCCTTGTGGCAGGCAAACCTGCTGTGTGGCTCTCTATGGGTCTTATTTTTATTGTGCCCCGATAGAATTAATGTTCATGCTTGATTTTCCTTAAGTAAACAAATTAGAGGCAAATCCTTCCAGCTGGGAGATCCACTCCAGCTGGTGTATAGTTTGGTATATATTTTAACTCATTTGGTTCTTGAGCCATTTTCAAGTGTTCTCAAGCATGTCACTAACATTTAATATGCTTTTTGGTTATAACGAAATTTCAATACAACAAAAGAAAAATGTCCAAGGACTTTGTTATAACAGGTGTCGCCTGTATTCAATTGTTTCTAACATTCTGTGATCAACTTTGATTCTACTTACAAACTTAATCTCAGCTGCAATTTTGTAGCCAAGAAATTGAACTTCAGACAAGAGCTGTGCCAGGAATGCAGAAAATTTAGCAGATGATTTGACATAGATTTAGACATGATGTCTCTCTTGAAGTACATTTTGTGTTGTGTTAACCAAAACACCTCATTAGTACATCACCATCTTGTACATGGAAAGACCCAACTTAAACAAACACTCCAGTCCATACTAATTACCAATTTGTTGTGTTAGTACAGTGCTGATGAAAAACATGATCAAAAAGGAGTACTTTGTGTTAGATGCTTGTTTGCATTTTTCTACTTGCATAGTACAATACCACCAGAATGTACAAACTCTTTTTTAAAGCTTAAAGCTGTAATATGTTATTGTAAGAAATATACTTGTTTTGACTTTGCAATAATAGTGTTTGCTAACGTGCGGCTATGCAAATTACAGTACATGTATGACCATTCCCTGAAAATATCGGAGTAGAATTGTAGCGTGAATTTGTATGTATGGACATGTGTGTAAAGCTTGCCATAACAAATCACAAAGTAACTTATTTTTTGATTATATACTTGTTCAGTATTTGAAAAGATGATTTGTGTAATGCTGTCTGGAAAAACAAAAATTAGTAATTGTGATTTAAGTCATGATGTAAATTTGATGAAATGATGTAATTTCAGTCAGATGGGATTATTTTTTTTAAAGTTATATCAAACACAATATAAAAAATAAGTTGTATTGCAGATATATTTCCCTTATATGTCATTTTGTTTGTGTATGTCACTGTCATGTAATCTGTATGTTGTTATCACATAGTGATATTTACATGAAAGGAAACTTATTGAAGTAAATTTAATTGTCAATACTTTATAATAAGTGATTACAATTCAAGTCTGAGTTAAAAATATCGTGTTTTTATCTAAGATATTGTTCTAATAATTTGAAGATTACGAGTACTTATCTTAGGACTGAAATGATTTTCAAGTTTGGAACAAATTATTAGAACTGTGCAATGGTACTTTAAGTATATGTTATATGTTCCCAGTCTCAACCAGTTATCTCTTCTAAAAACATTATTTCAATTAAAGTACAAAGTTTAAAGGTTAGATTGAAAACTTGACTAACAACAAAATTTTAAAATCCCCTGTTTTCAAACCATTTTCGAACAGATTTTGAAAATGTCACATTAGTACAAAAGAGAGTTGTTGAAAACAACAGAACACTTTGTTTTGTACAAAACTTCTACACAATTCATCATGCCGACAAGGTACTAACACATAAGTCAATATATGTAGGACAATATTCAATATTGTATAACTTGGTCTAATGCGAGTTACTGATTGGCGAAACACCATCACGTGATTGAAACACAATTCTGTATGTTCCTATCTCAAGGGCTGTGGAGGAGGAACATTGATTGATACCACTGAATGTTCACACTCTGGAAATTTTTTTTCATGCAAACAAATGGCAAAATGACTTTCCGATACTATCGTTTTAAAAAGGTGTGTTGACCGCCGGAAGTTGAGTTTAAGTCATGTTACCGATTGCACAACAACCGAGTGACGTCACGCGTGATTCATGGCATTGACTAAAAGTTGTGCCGACGACCGAAAAAATGAACTGCTGTTACAAAAATGACACTATATCAATATTGTCTGCGAGAAAAATAGCATGAATCTGAAAGACAAATTACTTTTCTCTATTCCCATATGAAAGTTTATGATTAATTTGGCTAATGATATCAAGTTTTAAGGAGAAAGGGTACTTTCAGCCGTTTGTGTCGCACGGTGAAGCTTTTTCCATAGCCAACACACAGGCATGTTTATTCTGCCAATTGCAAGACCAAGACCGACACCGAAAAGACCAGATCACAGGTAAACTAAGCCATATAATATAACAGATGATGACTTTGGTATTGGGAACATCATGGAATGTTCTATCTTGGGGTTTGAAATGCTATTTCGGGAATATTATAAGTCCCTCAATAGCATTTCAAACCCCACGATAGGAACATTCCGTGATGTTCCCTCCGCCGGCAGTCATCATATGTATATTGTTAGTATTGCAACACAAGGGGACGGTGAGGGAAAATTCACCTGTTAAAACTTCCAATACTTCCAACTATTTATAACATTTGAAGTGAACTATTCCCATATTATAATGCACTTGTGATATGCTTTCACATGGACACCAGTGAAATGGGGAACTCTGATCAAAGATTTTCCACTTCAACCAGTACTTCAGTTTTAAAGAGAGTGAGTTTCACTCACCAACGTTGATCAGATGGGTCATCATTCGTATCATTAATGTCCAAGTTAATATCAATAGTACAAGTCCTTTCAAGTCAGTGCAATTCAAGAAATAATGGGGGAGGGGGTTTACTCTTTTCATGATAAGGACTTATATACAAATAAATTGCTTAACTCTTTGCATTCTGAATTAATTTTGAGGAGATAATAATGATGATTGTTAATTTCATATTTTCTTTAAATCTTGCTTTCCATATTGCATCATTGATACTGGTTATGATTCTATAGATGTTGCTTAAGTATTATGGCCATTTGTTAGCTTTTCTAGTAAAAACTTAAGCGGGAAAACTAATTATTACGATTGAATTTAATTGTACGAATGTAAGTTTGCAACATTCACGTGCAAAGGGTTAATAATAAAGTTTTGCGCCTTCTAGAACCATATTTTTTTGACATGTGAATTGTAAGCAGTGTTTGAGGCATTTAAAGTTAAAAACTTAAAAGTGTAGGGCTAACATTATGGAGCTTCAATTTTAAAAATTGTCAAATTTTGATATCTAGGCTACATAGAAGTGTTCTAATGGACAAACAAATACCCTAGAATACAAAAGTTTGGAAAGTTATGCTGCCAATGTCAAGGTATGCATGAATAAACAATTTCTACTCCAGTGGATGATAAAATATCCTAGATCTGCACATCTATGTGAGGAAATGGGCAGTTGAAACCGGTCAATTTGAATGCCTGTAGACTTTCACTTTTTTAAAGCACTAAATCATCATTTTGAAATACAATTTTTTTCAGGGCTTCATTTTTAGACCTTATCAAAGACACTTGAAGCGTGGAGAATTATGTAGCTCAGTTTTATAACTGTGGTAAATGTTAGCCAGTGGCTTTAATATTAGAAATTGTACAAAAAACAGAACAATGAATAAAAAACAAAAACCAATGCTTGTGGCTTGTGAATGGCTCCAGGTGCACACGAGTTTAATACAGCATGACACCAATGCAGGAATCTAGTACAAATTGTTGCTTTGTGATCTAAATTAATAAAATCTGTCTTGTACAAGTTAAATGAAATTTCATAATTTGTGAGTATAATTGTGTGTGGCAAGACTTTTTTTTCCAAAAGGAGAGAAATATGGGACCCTGAAAATGGGCCAAATATCCCACTGCTTGATTGAAATATATGTATTTGATATTATGGGTGCTTCATATGAACTCATTGTTATTTTGTGATGGATTATAACATGATATGTACCGGTATATGTACATGTAACTATAATATATTAGAAACATTTTTTTGTAATAAAGTTGCAAAACCAAGACTGGAGAATTAATGTGGTGGTGTCTTCCTTTGCGTGTACCCGAGTCGAGGTATATAAACTGTGAAAGTGTGTGTGTGTGTGTGTGTGTGCACGCACACGTGTTACTCCTCCCAAACGGGGACATACACTGTAAGTATGACTCCACATTCAGACTGGGGATATTCCGATAAACTGGGACGGTCCACAATTTCCTACCTAGTGCAAACGATTGCACATTTGATGAGCAATCGTATGAGGGCATCATCACTTTTTTGGGGTAATTACTCATTGTGCACAAAAATTGTCCGATTGCATGTTAAAAATCACACACAAAATTTTACTCACATGGGTGTCCCGGTTGGGATATGAGGTGCGTCCTCAATTGGTGGTCGAACATCACACACGCGTCCTCATTTGCATGTCTGTAATCGATTAAAAATTACATCCCTGTTCAGGAGGAATTGCACGCATACACGTTTGTGTGTGTGTGCGTGCGTGCATGCGTGTGTGTGTGTGTGTGTGTGTGTATTACCCAAGGACAATGCTTTGCTTGGCACATGATAAAAACAAAATATGTAAAAGAGGTCAAAGCTGGTTTAATTCAATGATTTCCCATTTGCAATTAGTTGACATGGTATCATTTTCCATGCATCTCTTTTGTTTGTTTCTGTTTGACATCTTGGCAGCCCACTATCCTCAGGCTTATAAATTTCAATGAACTTATAACTTCAGTATTCAAAAGCCAATCAGCATTTCTTTTAAACAACACAAGAGTAATTTACTGTTGAATGTTCAAGTGGACTTGAAATATCTACATGTACTTGTAGTTTATATTTCATAGAGCAAAACTCCAAACTTTCCTTATTGAAGACTTTTTTAAGTTTGATCAAACATTACGTGTATAAATATGTACCAAATAGCATAATTACAAACATCAAAATGCAAAATGCTCTCTCATTCTCACTCTCTCCCCCTCTCTCTTTATCCATGGCATACAAACAAGAATGACCAAATCACACTTTTTTTTTGCCATTTTCAAGCCTCTAAAATATATTCAAATTCATGACAATTACAATATTACCAGTTTACTTCACTTTTCAATTACAATGCTGTTTCCACAAATGTTTGCATATAATTGACAAGAATATCCATTTCACAAATTATTCACCATCTAAATATATTTCATGTAAAATGGAAGTTGAACATATTTACCATTTCAAACTCTCCAATATATATCTAAATTCAATTCGATTATGCAAATTCTGTTCAATAATATTGCTATTTCCAAAAATGTGTGCAGATACAAACATAGCAGTACTTCAGACTCTAATAATACTTACATTGACTGGCATTTAAGTTTGACTTGCTACGTAATCGCCAAAAATAATTGTTTCCAATATGTAGCCAAGGTGAAAATATACAAATTTGGAATGCACATTTCTGAAATATTTGCATACACTCATTGTAGCTTATCCTTTGTATGCTATAAAATCATTGTGCACAGCGGAGTAAAACAACTAAAGTACAATACAAGGATAAATAGTTATTATCAGACTTGAATATATAAAAGTATTAGTTTAAAAATACTGATTAATTTTCTAGACAGCTTCAAGGCAGGAAAGCATTTGGCCTAATGCTATTATGCTATCATGCACATTCAACATTGACATTCATTGATGCAGTCACATCAGAATGGCATGCTGAAACTGGAAATATCACTATTACTGAAGGTGATTGTGCAATTGTATGTTGTCCTTGATCTTTTTTACAATTGCAAAATATAAATTTGTACATCACATTTCAAAAATGTTCAAAAGTTACTTTACAACGCACTCTGAGTAACTTTGCTTCTATTCTGTATCTGATACCTTTTATAATACGTCGGGCGTAATTGGCTTCTTCATGTTTCCCTGGCTCACATGTTGCACTACCTCATTCTTCTTCTTTCTAAATTGACTTTAATCTTTCTGTATCAACTATCAAGTTATATTTTCCACATTTATTGCTATATCAATTTGATTCACAATCATTGTCTAGTTTGTTTCTTGCTCAACAAGATACAGAACACTAGGTGCCACTTTTACAAATTAACATACCTGCAAAGATTTGTTGTACCCATCTTGTAATAATTTGTTGTGTTTTGCTATACAGGTTACACAGTGGAACTGAGGTATCAAGATTTTAAGATTGAAAAATAAACTTACTTCTAGCAGATACACTTACACTTGTACAAACCAGAAACAAAGAAACCAATGAAGACATAATACATGTACATGAAGAAGCAAGTTTGTAACTACATGTAATTACCGATTTACGACACAAAGATACAGAATTTGCATGTCAGCACCAATACTTATGCTGTTCAAATAAGCTGCAAAATGGACTGTATATAATGTACTACCACTACAATTTACTAGTACTGGGTTATAATGTTGTTGAATGTCAATTAATACATATGCATTTAAATTAATAATTCTACAGTGTGTCTCAAAAATAATTGTGCAAGTCAAAAGCGCCCTCTTAGGTAACGAGGAAATATTTTTGTGACGTTATGCTTACATCACCATCAAGGGCATAGTCTCAGCTTTCAAATGTTGTTTGTTCTGTTCAGTTTGCTTGTATTAATCCTGAGATATTATGTTCAGTTAACAACAAAGTGGTAAAATCACAAATGTGCCACTTTTACTACAGTCAATATAGCACCAGGTCCCTTCCCGTAAGAATGACACATTTGTGATTCCACCATTTTGTTGTTTACTAGATATCTCGAGATCAAAACAAGTAAATTGAACAAAACAAACAGAATTTGAAAGCTAAGACTTTGCCCTTGATGTTAACGTAAACATTTGTCACAGCAGTATTTTCTAACTGTCAAAGAGGGCGCTATGCACTTGAACAATTTTTTGAGACGCGCTGCAGCATGTCTTAAAAAATTCTGCAAGTAAACAGCGCCCTCTTTGGCAATTAGAAAATATTCTAGTGACATTATGCTTACATCACCGTAAAGGGCAAAGTCTTAGCTTTTAAAGACCATTTGTTCTGTTCAATTTGCTTGTTTTAATCTCGAGATATGTTGGAAACAATAAAAGGGTTTATCACAATTGTGTCACTTTTACTCGGGACTTTTGTAAAAGTGGCACAATTGCGATTTTACCCTTTCTTATTCAAATTAAAATATCTCAAGATTAAGACAAGCTAATTAAACAAAACTAACGGTATTTGAAAGCTAAGACTATGCACTTGACGTTGACGTAAGCATAATGTCACAAGAGTATTTTCTAATTGCCGAAGAGGAGGGTTTTCACTTGCACAATTTTTTTTTAGACACACTGTAGAAATGGCAAAATTGACAGTGGTACAGATACACATCGAACATTCACTGCATAGTACATTGCATTTGATGAATAATTAAAATACAATTTTTTTCCAGAAAGACGTTAAACCTTATATTGGAAGACAGCTTGTGGAATCTGCTTTTCTGGCCTTGTCATACTAATGATATGTACCTCACTTTCAGAATGATAGCCTCTGATTGGTTGATTTCCAAGGCTCTAATGACTAAAAAATCTCTTGAATGACCACAGAGGCGTCTTGCAAAAATACCGTCATGGATATAGTTTGCTCACATTAGCGTAGAGTGCGAGAACTCTAAACGCAGCAGATGATCGGTTTGTGTGTGAGTCTGGTTGGGGGGGAGGGGGGAGGGGGTAGGGGGGATGTGGGTTCTTGTCTTAAATGGGTTGGTAAGCAAATAAATACCGTTGGTGAAGGTGATGCAATTACTATCACTTATCACTTTCAAGGCAATTTGGATGTAGCCATCTTTCCGAAGCAAAGCTGAGGAAAAACAGCATATGCATATTGCCAGGAAAGTGATAGTATGTCTCGTTACCTGAAACCAAATGGTAATTATTTACTTTACATTCCACATCGAAAACTATTTTTCTAAAGAAAACAAAGATGTATATTCCTCTATGAAAAAGACATTTGGGCCTGAATGCACAAAAAAAATTAAGCCATGGGTGTATCTGCTATGTAAAAGTACTGTTGTATCACAAAAGTACAATCTACAGGGTATAACACATTTTCATTTTGCATGTACTCATATTGATAACGCCTTATGACTCAAGGACTGACGACTATCAGCAAAATGCAGTACTTTCACCATGGTGTGCAGCAAAGTTTTTCTTCTCAGGTAATCAATGGGCAAAACTACACGTACCATTTATCATAAGATTAACTCTGGACCAATCCTACACCAAGATTTGTACTACATATATGGAAAATAATTGAACATATTATTATAAAAACCCGTTGGAGACTACAAACAAGATATCTTGGGTTGGGGTCTATGGAGAATGCATGTTATGTTAAAATCAAGCTGTCTCCAACAGGTTAAAGCTGCATACATGTATGATACAAACACATGATTTATATACTTAAAAATGTGATTTTGAGGCACACACATTTTTATTTACGTTCGACAACTTTGGAGGGAGTAGAACCCCACTTATCCTCCACCCTATTTTGAGACCGTATTGACACCCCTGTACACAACAAATGTCATGATAATAAAATATTCTTTGGATAAAACTATTGACACATTTTTGCAAAATTACAGCACAAAAATAAATTCTGGTACCATAAAGTAATGGGGTATATTAGGAAGAAGAGAAATGACGAATACATTGAAAACCAAATTTCCCCAATACCACATCAATTAAATACTGACAAAAATATGAAATTCAAATACTTTCAGTGTGGATACAGTATCTTTTGTCCATTTCAAAACCACCAATATGTTCCAAGAATGGATTTTTCTACTTTCCATATTAACTGAAATTGAACAAGGAAATTGTAAGCTTATAACCTGACTACTTTATGATGCAAATTTCTCTATATGATGAATGCTCAATGATCAAAATCAATGCTATGAAAATCAATGCTTCGAAAAGCACACGCACCTTATTCCACTAATTCCAGCTATCATGAAGAAGTAGTTTCTTGGACTTTTTTTACTGGTTTTGATACAGTGGGTCCCATAAGGCATAAAGTCAAAACAAAAACACATACAATTGATTCAGAGTCCAACAATACTGATATTAACCAATTGGAGACGAAGTACGAGTTAACTCGTGTTGGGGTGCATGGAAAACGCGTGTTATAGTGAAATCAAATCATCTCCAACGGGTTAACAAACATTTCAGTCTGAGCTGCTACATACTAATCAGAAATAATTTATCTAATAAATAGCCAAGGTGAAATTTAAAATTTGGAATGCAAGTTGATGAAATTTCTTTGTACACTGACATTTTTTTGCAACTAATCCATTTTTTGTATTATACAATTTCTTATGAAAGTAGTGAAAATAACTGACAATCATTCCTAATAATAACTTTAAAATATGGTGATATGGACCTACTTTAGTTTGATTATTACTATACAATCATAAATTGATATAATCACACTAAATATTTTAAAATACAAGCTTAAAAATTTATCTGGTTAATCTTCTACACAGCTTCACGCCGAAGTTAAAAAATACAATCATTGGCATTCATTTGACTCTTAAAGGGAGAAGGGACCAATATAAAAACCAATAAACTACAAGATCCCTCCTTCACATGAAGAGTTTGATAGAGTTATTGATATCAACTCATCTACCACTTACCCAGCTAGGGATATTATGAAATTTGAAGCCAAATTCCACAAGCAAGTACAAAATATCTTGGGTTTTACTTTTATTTTTTCATATGCTCTCATACAAACTTAGGAAAAGAAATGCATTTTTCTCCGGAGTTACTAAAGTGGAGTTAACCTGTTTTTTGTGATCAAACTCTTCATACACACGTGGAGAACACCATACAATGACATAACTGGCAAGAAATAGCCTTGAATAATGTCCATTCATATGCAAAAAGTGTGGATTTTGGTACATTTTGAATGTCATCTGCTATGAATTCTTCCCTATCAATCATTTTCAGTTATTAAATCGGAGAACCTGCCTCATGATAAAAAACACTTTGTTTTAAAATGTAAGATCCCCAGCTGAAGACGGATGTACTTGGCCTCAACGTGGCGCTGGGGTGAACACCAATTGGTGGCTAGCGGAAGTAGGACGCATCAAACCCTCAGACTATGGATTTACTATTCAAGTTCATAGTCATATTAGCGAATGAAAGAAGAAGAAAGGTAAGATATTTGAGCAGATAATCTTCAGCAGCAATAATATTTAAATATACAGTTGTATATGACTACACTGTGTATATGTAATCACTTAAATTCTCAGAATACATCCAGATTCTCAGAAATCTGCCCTGTTAATTAGACTGAATTCCATTTTGATTTCCCTTAATTACACCAACTGACTACGGAAACATTCATTTTTCTGGTGAGTATGCAATATATACCAAAATGTCTTTATCCTGATAAAGCTTTCCTCAATTCAGCAAAGATGCATTTGAGTGTGACAAAGGTAACGTTTTACTTCTGTCATCATCTTCCGGCTGACCAATATACAGAGAACCAAGTCACAAAACTCATTTTTGGATAAAGTTTAGTACTGTACCTTCATTCATTTTTGTTTGATAAAAAGTTCATGCACATTTAATAAAATAACCATGGACGGTTAATCACTGCCAAATCATCACTAAACTTTTGGTGTGCATGTGGCAGTGTTGTATCCGATTTGTATCCAATTTCTGGTCGCCTTGGTCTCAGCCTCAGTCCAAGTCACCTGACAAACCCTATGGAAAAGTTGTGTTTGTTGCAGCCTCGATTTTGTAACCCATGGTCTCAGATACAACACCAACTATGCAGTCAGGACATAACATCTGATACAGGGGTTCTCAATTAAGCACATCGGACCTTGCGAAGAGGTGCATGGAAGCCGCTATGAAGCCTCTTTGAAAAATATAATAAATTGTCTAGTTTGTTTGAATATGTTTTTCTGTTGTTTTCAAGAATTAAAGCCATGCTGGGCCACTTATAAGGCCTTGTTTTAAAAGCTTCAAGGGGCCCCGCCCCCTGAACCCCGCCAGGGACCCTTGGATTACATGCCGTGATGCGTCACTCACTTTGCGTGTTGGATAGTGGAGCAATACAGATTCTCAATAACAAAATATGGAGCTTCAACAATACTAATTGAGAGCCCCTGATCTAATAGATAAAATGCTCCAATGTTGCGGATACGGTGACTCTTCACAGTCAAAATTCTTCATCTGACGAAAAGAAGGCAGGGCCAGCCGAGGATTTGGGTGGGCTCTTACTCCTCCTCTTCCTGTTGCTAGGCGACGACATGGGCTGGCGCTCGATGACGTAGTGCCGGGACGCCATCTTCTCGATTTGTTGTGCGAACATGAAGGTAGTCTCCAAGTCCAGGATGGGGTTGGGGCTTTGATGGGGTGTCCTTCTACGTAGGTTATAGGGAGACTGGTAGCTGGAAGTCGTCTGTATGAGAATGTCCATGAAAATAACAAGGACAGAGTGTGTAAACTTTAATCAAGATGTGTTTATACACTGTATTTCCAGCAGAAGAAATGCAAAAGTGCTGTCATGTGATGTAATTAGTCACTAGTTATCTATTTTATTTTAATCATACTTTAAGTGTTGAATATGATACAAACTTCATGAAATTACACAACAAGCACTCCATTAAATATACGATTTGGCTATATGTCATGCTAACAAGAGTTTCTAATATGATAAATTCAAGGTGGTGTTTCTTTTAATGTGACTTTTACTCCTAACTCCACCACCATTACAACTACCACTTGCTACCACGCCTACTCCTAACTCCACCAGCAACAACACTACCACCACCACCACTACAACCATTACCATCATCACCATCACTACCACCAATAACTGCCACCACCACCACCACCACTACAACTACATGTACCATCATCTCAATCACAACCACTAATCACTACCACCACCACCACAAACATTCACCACCACCATTAATTTTACCTTCATCACTATCACTTCCACCACTATCTCCACCACCACAACCATTCACCATCACCATCACAAGCAACACCACTCAAACAGGCCTCATTCATGACCACTACACTACCACCATCACCACCACCACCATCATTTCCTTCCTTACCATCACCATTACTACCACCACCACTAACACCATCACCAACACCATCACCACTACCAACAACTACAGCTGCTGCTAATCAAAGGCTCCTTACTTAATATCTATATCATAAGCATCTCAAATTTTGTAGTCAACCTCCCACCAATATTTACATCTGTTAAAAACCATGCTTCCTTTTGCAAACTTACAGAAAGTGGTGTGCCTTCTCTCGATGTCCTGTTTTTGCTCCCTTTGGGTCGGCCTCGTTTTCTCCTTTCTGTCGACCCTGCTGTCACAGTGTATTTCACCTGATTCAAACCTGATGTTGATGGTTCAGCTCCTATGATTGAAATTGGCATGAAAAAAGTGCATATGACATAAATGGTACCCAGGCGTATTGAACAGAAATCTGCCATTTTGTTAAATAACTTGTTCATCATTACTATTTTGTGTGTGTGTCAGCGCTGTAATCTAGGTTACCAAACCATCTCAAACTTGTTTTGGTAATGTGCATTTCAATGTTGAAAAAGTCTCCTTGTGCAAAATGTTTTGCTAAATAGTCTTATATGCAACACCAAAGGCTTTAAAATCACAGCCTAAACATCATTTCCATATGACATTTTGTCAGTTTATATATGTATGTTGCGCACAACATCAGCACCATTACTATAGACTACACTTCTAATTTGATTATATTACGGATTCGCCATCATTTCAGATGACAGGGACTAGAAAATCACTTAATCACTATTACCCATAGGCATCCAGCCCCATGAACTGATATGCATGTGGATATGTGACCACAACACTGTATTTTCACTATTCTCTTTTCGATGAAGTGTGTGGGTCTTAAGTGTGCCGAGGTGTTTCTGTCTCAACAGGGGACCTCCGGTTTTAGGTCCTATCCGAGGGATAGAGTAATGGGAATAAAGTGCCATACCCAAAGACACAACCGCCATGGCGTGGACTTGAACCACGGACCTCTAGGTCGGGAAGCCAAAGTCTTATCCATTAAACCATGACACCTCCCCTGAAGCAGGTTGTGAAAAAAGTCCCTACTGTGGAAACCAGCTCCCACACTTGCCCCATGGAGCCCCACAGTCCCCCACAGTCACCCTCCCCCCCCCCCGACTTTTGAGAAGCTGTTGACACCCTTGTTTACAATGCATTAGTTGTATAATGACTCTTATGTTGCTTACCGTAAGAAGACACTTGTAACAAGGTCTCTTCGACTCTGCTGGGTCTCCTACTGGCCGGGTCTGCTGTCAGAAAGCTGTTCTCCGATGAGCTGGAGTCTGGTGATCCCGAAGAGGCAAGATTCTCGGGTCTGAATGTCATTTCAGCATCACTGCCATCACTATTGAACTCGGTGACGTTCATCTCGGTGTCTGAAACTACCTCTAAATCAATAATGATAATAATCATGATAATAATAATAATAATATATTTAGATCTGTCATTAGGGCAAAACACAAGAATGCAGTTTATTTTGTCACAGTAGAAACCTAACATTAAGGGGAAATGGTGTAATAGATGGGAAACAAAGAATTCACATTAATTTGCACATAGAGTACTATTACTACTACTACTACTAATACTTATAGAAACCTGACATTAAAGGCATTGTATAACAATGTTTCCAGTTTAAAAAATCTGAGCTACATGATTCCCCATGCTCCCAGTGTCTCTGATATGGTCTAAAAATGAAGCCCTGATAAAATTGCAGTTTAAAACGATCATTAAGTGCTTAACAGAAGTGAAAGTCATTGAGAGACCATTCCAGCTTTCCCCCGTAGACTGCTGTGTAGCAGAATTTCCTATCGGCTGAGAATAATTAATGTGTCAATTTGTATCTGCACATATTGCACTAGTGACAGCATAAGTGTCCAAACTTTTGTGTTCTAGGGTGATTATTTGATGACATAAATGGTACCCCGGGGATACCAACTAGAAATCCGCCATTTTGTTGAATTATTTATTTTTTAGCTCTGTACCCTGGGTTACAAAATTATGTAAAAAGATATGTAATAAGTGTAAAAATAACAAATTTAGCTTTATTTCTACCTATTTGTCGTAAGTTTATGCCTTTTTGTTGTGCACTTGCGCAGGTTCTGCATCATAACCACTGATTTCAGTGTTCATAACTGAAGAAAATACATTTTTGAACACAAGAGGGCGCTGCACAACGCGGTACACTGGGGTACAACGGTACCCCGGGGTAGCGCGTGGTGCATCATTTGTCCATTCAAACACTGTCAGATAGCAAAGTTTGACAATTTTTTAAAACGGGTCTTCCACAATGTTATATAGTGTCTTCAAGAGGAAACATTGCAACAGAAGGGAAATAAAAACATTTGCCTTAATATGCACATACAGTAATAATAATAATAATTATAATGATGATGATGCAATGCTGTGCAGAAAACATATTTACTATATTACAATACAAATATTTTTCAACTCTTAGCTTGACCATTTGACCAATATTTTTGTGTAATGACACGGTGAAATCAATTTTATATCAAAATAGACCAGTTCATAGTTAGAAGATGAATCAAATGACCCCACAGTACCATGTATCTTTGAGGAGTGGATAGCTCTTTAAGTGAGGCACCTGTAAGTAACCATTACTAGATATGATGGGCTGCATCAATTGCTTTTATTACCCACTGTTGAGAAGAATACCTTCACCTGCACATTCCTGAATATGTATTTCGTGTCTGCATAATTTGTCACATAGCTTTGACATTGAGTTATCTGGTTTTTCAAATGTCTTCTTACACAAGCTTTCTTCAATTGAACTTTTTTCTGCGAATGCACAAAATGTAATTATGAATTGGCTTATTACCTTGTACGCTTGATTCACCTCCCTGTCGAATGGCCGGTAGGGCTGTAGAAGCTGCTATAGCCATGGCTGCCGCTGCACTGCTGTTACCCACGGCCTGTAGAATACTGGGGGCCGGCTGGATGGGGCGCTGCTTCAGCTGCTGTTGGATCTCCAACAAGATGTTGTGGTTGATCTGGTTGTAGTCACGGTAACGACAGGCGCAGAACACCAGGAACAGGAATCCGACAAAGCAGAACACTTTGCGGCACAGCCACGTTTGGGAGTGGAAGGCGGTCTGTGGGTCGAGTGAGAATAAAAGTGAGATAATGCATTTAATTCTCTCAGTACCAAACTCAGAAATATCTGATGTATACTAAATGGAGGTTTGTTGCAAGGCAACCGAGAGTGTTAAAGACATACATTCAAGCTCTTAGCTATGCAGAAACATGAACTGAGTTGTAATTTTTTTTTTCCTGGTTAACTGGCAGAAGGGCTCTAGCATATGTTCCCGGCAGAAGGGCTTTAACACTAAATTGCCTCTAACTTGAAAACCATTGACTCTTTTCACATGAAATAAAAGTAGTGTGATATTTTTAGATCCTTCTGTGAGTCTTTTAAGTACAAATATCAAGTAAGGCAAGATTTCTCAAATAGAGAAATTTACTGTTCAGGTCCTTCTGCCAGGAACATATGCTAGGGCCCTTCAGTTGGACAACCAACAATCATGCTACTGAGTAAATAAATTTACCTTTACAACACAATCAGTTCAACTTTTGTATGCATTTTGATTTTGGAACACTTCAAAGCTTAACTGCTAATTTGATAATGATGATAAAAGTGAATTTATGAAAATTGAGGGAACGGGAAGGGAGAAGCGGTGGAGGAAAAAGGGGAAGGTGAAGGGGAAGGGGAAGAGGAAGAAGAAGAGGGATGGAGAACGGGGACAGAAATAGGTTACCTGGTCCTCAGCACCTAGTAGTTGGAACAACACCCACTCCGTCACCCAGTTCAGTAACAGGAGGATGAACAGTCCGAAGCGAGCACCAGCCGTCCTCGGCGTCGACGTCAAGATGTAGGAGAGGAAGATGACGACGGCAAAGAAGATCAAGGAGTTGAACCAGGTGAACTCGCCCAGCATCAGTTTCTGGACCTGAGCGACTCGCTCGAACGTCTCGGCGAACAGAGCCTTCTGCTCCAGGGTGCTGCTACGCATCTCGGCAAAGACCTTTTGACAAAATCACAATGTATAAAAACATATTGAATTTTACTGTAAATTAGCACCTCAACCCTAACTGTCATTAGGTCAAAAAAAAAAATTATGTTGCCCTCAAGCGACTGACCGTAAAATGCAAAAAAACAGGGTCACAATTTTTTTTTTCAATGTTGACCCAAAATATACAAACTCACCATTTTCGGTACAAACTGTCAGATTTGAGCGAAGAATTTACCAAAATTTCTATTCAATGGCTTAAACAGCACTTTTATATGTGTTTTGCCCATTTTAAAGACCCATAAAAAATATCGGGAAACTCAACTCTCACACAGTTTCGTCCTACATATACTTGCACAGTACAGTACGTACATGTGTATTGGTTACCTCCAGGTTTTGCTGTCTAAAAAAAAATTAAATAAAAAAAAAATCAAAATCACCCGATCTACCCAATTTTCAAAATTTCCCACTTGAGGGCAACATAAACATTTTTTTTAGGCCTTATGTACATATATATAACACAGTAGCACAATAATTTTCAAAATAAACAAATCTGTGGTACTCACTCACACTAAATCCTTTAAGGATTTGTAAATGTAATTTCAAAGTTGGTGTTGATTGACTGTTATGGTATAGTATTAAGTTTATTTTGGGAGTGGGAATGGGTGGGTAGTACGGATATCATAATTCATTGATGACAACATATTAGTTTGAATATTGTATTTATCTTTCAGTAGATGGGATGCAAAAATGAAGTCCTACTGTAGCTGGCCTCAAAGTGGACTAAATATTGACTCCATGATTTAAAACAAAAATATCTTAAAACATTTCTGCAAAAATGATCTCCTCCTTCTTTACACCTACAAGCATACAAGCCCACCATGATCTTTCTCCACAGTCAGAAATTTGCGAGTTTCTAAACCTCCACGAAAGTAAAAATTACTCTTTCACTTCCATTGTAGTTCTTTGTGATGTTTTCTGATTCAAACAAAATTATGTAGGTTAGATATCAAAGTTAAACAATTTTTAAATGGGGCTTCCACAATATAAATGGTGTCTTTAATCACTGATGCTTGCTGCAACTGTACACCAGCTTACAATCAAAGAAAGAAAGAGACGAACAAACAAACAAATAAAACATATAAGCAAACAAATAAACAAACACGCAAACAGACAAACAAAACAAACCCTCAATACCTCTTTGATGTTGTCAGTGGAGCTCTGCAGGGCAGCCTTCAGCTGGGCTTCCTGTGCCAGTATCTGCTTTTGGTTCTTTAAGCTCTCGTTCTGTTGGTGGATCATTGCTTCCTGGAGCTGGCCTGTGAATTCCAGTTTGTCGACAACGTTCTCCGAGCTCTGTGCCAGCTTCTCCACTGTCTCTTCCGTGTGTTCGTGCCATGCCTTTAGCGACAAATAAAATCAGGTTATTGCTGCTGGGGGACGAAATCTTCTATCTTTAAGTTCGGATAAATAAGACTTTTTAATGTAATCCTGTAGCCAGGAAGCCAGATTTTCTTCTGTCCAAATCCTAGATTGTAATTTCATACGTAAGATAGAGCCACAGTACCTAGGTAAAGAGATATCGATCCCATTTCTTACAGCAATAAAGCAGCTACATTTTGGGGCTCTCCTAAATACTTAACCTGTTGGAGACGCTTTGATTTCAACATAACACACACACACGGACCCAGCCTGAGATATCTTGTTCTTAGTCTCCAGTGGGTTAATTTATTTGAGAAATGAGGTTTTGTCATATATCGTCAGGGAGGAAGGCAGGTGTACCATTTCAGGATCCCTGAAGGTCACTTCCCCTAAGAATAATCTCTGCCAAGTTTGGTCAAAATCTAATTATGCGTTTTCAACAAGATGAAAAAGTAAAAGGTTTACACACAACAAACAACCTGTGATGGTCCACGTATGTGCGACGTCCCTTTGTTGCGCGGCATAGCTTAGGGCGCGGACATTTTGCGGGTTTGCGCACAACAAATGTTTGAGAGTGCGAATTTTGAATTTACGGCAAAGCCGTAGTCGCGTAATCATAGGTAAACGAAGACTTAACTTCAGCGATAATTGAACAGAAACCAGTTGATATTTTAAAGTTCAGTTTTAAGATTATGACCCAGAAATATATTTTTTTAGCTGAAATACACTAGTCGAATCATTTATTGTCCACTCACACGTACAACACAAAATCATTAGCAAAGCCCTCTCGTCCAACGTACACTCAAGCAATCGGAAGGGAGGGAGCGATAACGTCAAATTTTGCCATAAACAGATGAAATAAACAAACATATTTTTCATATTTACACGAAAATCCTAGTTTTTCTGAAGACATGAATAATGTCAATCATTTATGGCAAATGTTTATAATCAAATTTTATTTTTTCCACAAGTCTTAATTTGATTTGTTTTAAGAACGATTTATTTTAAGCTTCAGTTTTCAGCTGCTTAATTCATGACGTTCGCGTACGACGTGTACAATGTAATAGTGAAAGTGTCAGTCAAACTTCTGTTAGTCAAGTCACAAAAAACATTTTATTTTCTGAAAGTAATTTCAGCTCTATCAGTCCATTATTTTACTCAAAATAAATATAACAAATATTAATGCTACACATGTATTACGACTTGATATGTTGGACATAAATATTTATTTCAATCTAAACTTGTGATAGTTTTCAAATTTAAAAAATGACGCACACAGATAAAAGCATACGGGACTGGGTTACGCGCCGATAATTGCGTAAAAATCACGCCAACGCGCAAGGGTAAGACGCAGGGAGCACACCGTTGGAATGTTAATTATGCTGCTACGTAGTCGCTGTTCAACCAGCAATAACAAAATTTTATTGTCTAATAAAAACAAAATAAGAATTGTAATAACTAAAGAATATATAGAACATCATAAAAATTACATAGAAATTAAATATTACGTGAAATAAATGCACCTTAACAGGCCCGCAGCTAAGACTATCACAGACTTTGTCAAAAAGTTAAATTTTACCTCAGATTTCTGTAGTCCATCCGCAAATCCTTTCGAATTAAGACTACATGATTCATAACATCTTGAAAAGAGTGATCACCTTACGTTGCAAAAATATTTAATTTATCTCCCCAAAAACTGATTTTAAAAAAATATCAAACATAATAAAATACCTTGAATAATTAGTGTATTTCGACAAGAAAAATACCTTCATTTGAAGCTAAAATAAATTAATCGTTACTTTGGTGTTTCAAAATAAAGCATTGATGAAAGAGGATGATTGAAATGATCGGCTATTGCATATTCATATATTGTAACAATTTGCTGTTTCAAAATAAAGCATTGATGAAAGAGGATGATTGAAATGATCGGCTATTGCATATTCATATATTGTAACAATTTGCTGTTTTAACCATTTTTAAGTTTTTAAAAAGGGCGAAATTTATTTTGCACGCATTTTCAACACCAAAAAAACGTTGTGCGAAGTTCAAATTATTGATGTAATTTTACGCAATTTACATAATAACTTAGTAATAATGGCCGAGCGCAAGTACATGCTGCAGTCCGTATACGTGGGTCTGAAGGATGATAGACAAGAAGTTAACACAATAATTCACTTGAGCCTTTGTCTCAAGTGAGCTAAAAATATAAACAATACATGTAATCAAGTAATCAAACAAGAATGTACCTGCAAAAATGCTAAACAATGAGTCAGTGTTCATGGTTAACAGTAGCCAGCTAGCCAATGGCTAGCAAAAATCACGGCGGACTAGCCAAAATCTAAAGTAACTAGTCCGCATGGCTAGCCAAAATATCAATTCAGTGTTGCATGAAACATAAAAAAAAATATTCACTATCACTTTTGGGGTGGCAGGCTAGTCACTATACTGGCGGACTGCCCAAAATTTAAGCCAACTAGTCCGGCTGGTTTAAAAAAGTTAAGCGCAAACCCGGTGAGTTAAGATAGGATTATCACCTGACTTTGCAGAAAGAAGCAGATGTCCTGTGTGTGCGTGAAGAACTCCGTGTAAGCATTGAAAGCGATGGTATCACCCTTCATCGGATTGAGGCATTGGGCAATGCTCATCGTCTGATCACAGGGGTAGGTGGTGAAGTCGGCTTTAGCCAGATGACAATTAGCCAGAGCCATGGCCATACGGCTCTGCTCATCATCAGTCAGACGCTTGCATCCTGAAGTTAATCAAACAGTACAAGGAGGGTTGTTGGTTTATTTTGTTTTTCAGTTGATTTTTTTCAATTGATCTTTACTTGATTTTTCATAATCAACCTAAATATCAATATTAAATATCTATGATTCAGATAAGTTTAAGGCTTCTCTTGAAAAGCATATTCAATACTTTAGGTGTGAACACATGAACTTCATGTCCAACACTATGCACTTTCTTGCTTCTACTTACTAATTTCCATTTCTCTTACTTACATGTATGGTTTCTTTAGTTTTAATTTTAATATATTATACCTCATCAGAAAGAGCAGAGTCTGCTCTTTCTGATGAGGTATAACTCAGATAACCTTAACACCTTATTAACTCTTTGAATGCTATAATGTAAAATATAGTCAAAAATCTCGGGGGTACCCCGTAATACTCGCCCCCCCCCCAAAACCCCCCCCCTCGGGGGTTTTCATTAATTACACACAAAAAAGAAAGACATTCAGAATCTGTTATTGGTGTGATATGACCTTTGGACATGAAGCTTTCAAATAAAAAAAAATCCCCAAAACTAACCTTGGGCTTTAAGCACATAGGGACATTGCTGTCCAGCTACATGTGTTATGTGCTAAAAAATAACTGAATATTATTATCACATTGCCCACATAAGTAATGGGTTGAATTGACCAAAATTTAATACTAGTTAGTCC